>JAPYZK010000609.1:0-31687 GCA_030522785.1 Platygaster equestris
AAGTTCAAACTTTTCAATATCATTTCCTAACTCGACTGATAATTATCAATATAATATATCATCGATATATTATATGATATTATAGATAAATTTCACGAGCAAATATAGATGAATAGTACATTTTTGTCAAAAACAATGTAACACGCCTAAATTAATGCAATAACCCAATTTTCTCCATTACAGGTTATGTGATATTCATTGATGCGTTGTAAAAATGCATTTGCAGTGAGAAATACACCGACGTGAAAGCTTTTCATGCGAGGAATGTGTTGTTGGATTACTTACGTGTGATCACAAAGCGAAACTGTGCCACAAATTACTGGCGCTTCAATCTTTTTGTTTAAACACTTGTTGTTACTGAAAGTAACAAAATGCAAATTTTTCCTCTAGAAAACTGATTTTTCAACTAGATTTATAAAAAATACACACACAAACAATAATTCCCTTGAAATTTCATGGGCTCATCATAAAAACCTCCAAAGTCATGCGATTCTCGGCATTCCAAGAATTCTGTGATTTTTGCACCGAAAATACTGAAAATCGCTGGTGGCGCCCTCTAAAAATTGTTCGATTCCGCTCAAATTTTCGGGAAACATTTTTTTTTAGGTGAACTTCGATATTCTGGGGCGTCACGGAGGAAATAAAATGTAAAAGTTTTTTTGAATCACCCTATTACTCAGTTATACCACTTGCAAATTCTTATCCTAATCTCACTTTCCATAGTCCTTGTCCTCTTTCTATCTTTTTTTCGGGTTTAGGATTTAGAAATCCACTTTCCATGATGATGCAAATAAGAAACGCGATGCCCGGAAAAGATGAATTTAATATTCCTCTGGACCCAGTAATGCGATTTTACAGTACGTCGCGCGTGGATGGCTGAGTATTACAAATACGATTCCCCGCTAGGTCGTAGATTATGGAACGTAAGGGATTCGATTCGAGACAAGGGCTCGTTCCATCTTTCCGTCCCTCGATCCTTTCCACAGCCCCGAGAGTATTTTGCCCGAACTTGTTTTCCAGTTATTCGCCTTTGCGAGGATCAGGACGATCGAGTTACCAAATTTACGTACTTACGCGATTGACGCTGATTCGATGGAAGTCTGCAAGTGAATTATCTCACTATTCGTTCCGGCGTGATCCGGGTTTTGAGCTGCAAACCGTTTTATCGCGATCTTTTACGAGGTAGATATAGACATAGATACATTTTCGTCATATTAGAGGATATTCTTGAACTGAAACAATATTCATTTTAGCGATCAACAAAGTTCTTTACACTTGTACCGACATTTATGTGCAGCCATGCTGCAAAAAGTCCATTCAATCCAATTCACTAATAGGTCGACTATATGATTGTATTCGGGGCTCTGAATTAGCAAACGACTTGAAGCTCCAGTTAAACACTATTGGTCAATGTATTGCCCTATCGACTGGATTAGTTTCTTTAAGAATTAACCCCGTTCAATAATCGGTTGCCGCGTAGAAGGTTCTAATTGGAAACTTTTGCCTTCAATTGAATCCATTCTATCTATTCCATGCAGATCTATGAAATCTATTCTATAAATATCTATTCACTGTCTGTCTATTCGATGCAAAACAATCATTGTATGTAAAGTCAACATATTTTTCATCTGGTATTTTAATATTGCTTATTTGTTTAGGCTGATATACTCTTTTTGATACTGGTTCAGTTCATGTGTTTCGGTCGTACTCCAATTTCATGTAATTTTTCACTTTTACGAAGTGTGTAAGTATATGTTCGCTTTTTACCCTCAGATCATCAAATATGCTCACGCCAAAGAAGCTGTTCCTTAATAAATCTCGAAAGTAAAAGGGTTGACTCTTTCACGACCAATTACGGCCCGATCGAATTATTTGGCCGACGAAGGCTGAAAGCTTCGTTAAAACGCGACTTTTCCGTGGCTTAATTGGACCTTTCCGGTCCCGAAATTCGACGTTCCTTTGATGGAAAACGATATTCTTCGGAACTTTTCGTAAGTGGAATGCTATAACTCCTTCAGAGTCAAAAAAATGTTACGTTTGTGGTAGCGTAGTGGTTTTTACGAGGCGTCAATAGCTAAGAAATTACTGTGCAAACTTAGTTTCATCTTTAACAAATCTGCAACCCAACTGCAACCTACGAAAGTTGCAACCTCTTAATCAGGGTATTTCACTTTTGAAAAAAAAAAAAAATTTGCTTATTTCGAAATTGTATGAATATTTCATGAAGAGTTGATTTTATGAGTTTCACATTTTTATAGAGAATCCGAAAAATGTCTGATAAAATCTGTACTTCCAAACAGAATGTCTATTTATTTGAAGTGCTTCTATGATCATGTATTCGATATAATTAAAATTAGTCATTGGCCATAATGACGGAACACTTCGATATTTTTCAAGTTCTATTTTCCGGTAAATGTGTTGCAGGTGTGCAATATTTTACGATTTGATCTTCCATTTTTCTACTTCAGTGAAATTTTCGAAATCGAACGCCATTTTTGTTTTCAGAAAGTTATAGAGTGGAAAATATAAAAAGCTATCATTTTCATCCGAGAGGAAAATTCTAAAATGAATCGTATCAGTTTTTTTTTATCAGTCTGAGCACGGCGAAAGTCGTAATTTATTGATTTCAAAATGGGGTTTCGCATTCTCTCGGAAGCTGCGATGTTTTTTACATTTCTTTTCGACTGTTTGTGATTTACTGGGAAGTAAGTATTGTATTAATCTCGATGTGATAATATTCGTCAATTTCGACCAAACATGTCTGGAATTCTCGATTCTTCCATCAGATACAATTGTTTAATTCATAATAAAAGTCTCAGGAAAAATTCTTGTATAAGCCCGAAGAATGAATTTCATGCCAGATTTTATTTTTCGATTGGAAGGAATAGATCACGTACGAAATTTATTAAAGAAAAACACCTCCAAAATGATGCTGAAAAAAAGTTTACCAAACGCGGTCAAAGATTAAATATCATGGAAGAATTGACAGAAAAATAAAAAAATTGCTAAGTGTGGGGTTCGAACCCACGCTCCCATACGGGAACCAGAACTTAAGTCTGGCGCCTTAGACCGCTCGGCCAACCTAGCAGTCAACGGTTGTTCGCTTGTGACGCCTTATCCGATTGTGGAGTAGTGATTACGACTACCACGTAACAATCGACAAACTCTCATGGTAATTCATTGACGATTTCATCATTTATCGATGTAAAGCGTGATTTCCAGGTTTTTCTGGAGATGAACGTGTTCTGAAGACAGAAACGATAAAAAATGGCAACGGAAAGTAGATTTATAGTTTGTTCGATCTGCACGTGATAATATCGGGAGTGTGCAGATTATTGATTCAGTTGCGTAATGTGATTATAAATACGTTTTCTGATCAACTTAATTATTATAGATGATGCGAATTTTTAATCAAAATTCGTTGACTGAAATATTAATGGAAATATAGAATAAGTATTTTTATCGATGTTAAGGACTTTTTCCGCGGGACTTAGGTATTTTACTGAATTTCGTAAAACTTGGATATTTAGGTCAGATTCGAGGAATTTGCAATATATTTATTCATATTATTCGAGTTGGAATTTTTGAAGACTGTAATATTGATTGAAATTAGAAATGTCTATCTTTCGACCTGGTTTTACGGTAGATCTAAGACGAGATATTGTATATAATTTTTAAGGTTGCTTTTTTTTATTTTATGGATCTGATCGTATTCGTAAGTATATATATTATGTACACTTGTAAGTTGGCCAAGTTACATTCTTAGAATTTTCATGATTTTTTTGTCTTGTTTTTTTGGAAAAAGATTTTATAAATTTGTTGGAATCTATAAAATTTTTATTATTATTGTGGTAGAAATAATTATTTAACAATATCAAACACCTCCACACAAAAAAGCATTAATTCTGTACTTTTTAGGTTATTTTCAAGTAGCTACACAATTATTTAAGATCCTATATCTCTTATAGATTTTTGGGAACCGATGTTTTTCGTGCATTTTCAAGTTTGGCTACGAACAAAATGCACCTCTCAAATTTACTTTTAGTATTTAACTCTATAGAGTAGCTGCAGGCTTTAGTTGAGATGTTTACATAAAGTTTTTATGCTCCTGTGTCCGCAACAGCATATGAAGTTTACGTAAAAAGTTCACACGAACATCAAGTTTACCTGTAATTTTGCATAAGCTTCATGTAAACAATCTACATGAATTGTCTGCATGAATTTTACACAAACCTTCACTTTAGATTTACATAAATTCCATATGAACATCGCACGTAAATAGTTTACACGAACTGTGAGTTTACACAAAGTTTACATGAATGAATTAGAGGACACAGGAACATGTAAACGTCATTCAAACACTGACAGCGCAAATGTTTCTACCGTGTTTAGAGGACATGTACGCGAAGAGCCATTCAAATATTATGTCATCAAAAGGGGGGTATGGCAAATGATGACGGTTGATGACGTGGGAGGGAGGGGAGGGGGGGGGTGTTCGGCTCATGATCACGTCATCATTTCCAATATTCGATTAGATAAAGCAGATAAAAAAAAAAAAATGAAATTTCGTTCTCGTTCATAATTTTCGCGGAATCCTTTTTCGTATTTCATGTTTTATATTTCATTTGCTTATTTTGAAACCTTAAAAAATAAAAGTCTGAAAAAAAGGCCAATCTTGTCTTTATTGGCATTCATATAAATGATGATGATTTATTTTTGACTTATTGAAAAAATATGTATGCGCAACATTTTTATCGCAACTTTGTAACCTGATCAAAAATTATGATGACGTCATCAAAAGAGGAGGAATGCCTGGATGATGACGACTGATGACGACTGATGACGAAGGGGGGGGGGGGGGGGGGGTAAAAATGGTAGGAAATTGATAACGTAATACTTGAATAGCCCCTAAATGTAAGTATGTCTTCTTGGAAGGCTACCAACCGATCATGTTAAATTAATGATTGGTCTGTAAAACCGACTTGTTGGCCTATTTAAGGCCAAAAAGGTCATGATGACACGCGCAACACGCTACAAAAAAATTCGTAACTCCTACAATTTTCGTTTTTTTTTCGAAGTTGAATACGCAAAATTTGCGCGAATTTCAGGGCTACAATTAATAATTTCCCGAGATTTTTCAAAAATGGGGTAATTTGATAAAAATCGAGTTGTTTGATCTACTGATTTTTTTTTAGTGGTTAGGTTTTGAGGTTATGATTTCCAAAGAATTTGTTTTCAAAGCCTGCTGAATAATACGTTTGTACAAATTTTTTGAGAATATTAGCTTGCTTCACTTCAGCAATATTCAAAAAGTAAAAAATTCGGTCACTTTTCTTATTAATCCCGTAGCACCGACAAAAATGGACCAAAAAATCTGAAATTTTGTGTTTCTGTATTATTTTGACCCCTCTAGCGACCCTCCAAATTTGAAGCAAATCTGAGACATGACCCGTTAGTACCGGCCGATCTGGCGTGGAACGCCACATATATTGACGATAAATAATCATTTTTCGTCCCGAGTATTATCGTCAAAATCAGTAACCATTTATCTAAATCACTGCAAATTTCCATTCGATTCTATTGAATCCTCTTTACGGTATTAATTTCTCAATACAAAATGTCATAATTGTTGACCCTCTCTAAAAACATAGTCAACTTAAAAATTCCGTAAAACCCTTCTAGGATGTGTTTGAAGGTGGTAAATACTGTCGATTACTGTATAAAGAATTTCATTCCATGATCGAGTGGAAATTGGGGTGCCCACTTCACGAATTTCAGCTCATCTGAAAGTATGACCAATATGAACGATTTCCGAAAAGACATAAAATTCGTTTTTTCTGATCAAAAATCAGCTTACACTCAGTAGTTGTCGGCACTGACTCCATTTCCATGTACTAGGTGACGCGAAAATTCGCTAATCCATTTTCCGCGACCATCCTCCGCTGGCACGTCACGGTGTAGAGTGAAATTTCTGTAGGATCAGCAGAATCGCCAGTCCCGCGGCGGGTCGGGACAACACCGAAAATCAAAAACTTTACCGCGGAATGGTATGAAATGATCACGCGCCACGAAAAATCAAGTTTTTCACTATTTCCTTAACATCGAAATAAGACGCGGAAACGTCGAATCACACAAATTTATTTTACTTTGTTACAGCAAATCCGTTAACACAGTATAAGAAAATTACTGTCACGTTCTTCCTCGAAGCAAAACCGCAATAGTAAAACTTGACGCTGTTCCCAAAAATGAAAGAAAATTGAAAATTTTATTTTCTCGTTATGATCGGCGCGAATTCGCCAATCGTTCGGAAGCGTACTTTAAAACCCAGTATCATTGTCCTCCGATTTATGACAAAGTCAACGAGAGGGTACAATTATCTAACATGCACGTCAGTAAATATAACATGCAACAGTGCAATAGTAAAGACTTGCATTCAATTCAAATAAATCTCTTCTGGTGATACATCAAAAACTCCAATTTCGGCATCTTGGCAATGCATTCCTTCAATGTACTTTCCAAAATTTGGCTCTCAGTGATTTTGACGTGCAGTAGTTTTACTTCCCCAACATTTTCTGGCAGAAGGGATTTGATTTTGAGGTTGTTCAACTCCAAATATTTCAAATCGGGCAGTTCGGATACAAGGCTATGTATACCATCATCAGTGATCATCAGACAATCTGAGAAAATAAATTTTTATGATAAGCGACTTATTGTTTTCCACTCATGAAAATAATGGACGTAAAACGTGAACATTGAGACATAAATTGAGAGGACACTGATTATCTCGAAATAAACTGACTTTCCAGTGTAACGTCGTTCAGTTTTTTGCAACCAGAGGTAATAACTGTAAGAACTTCATCAGTTATTATTGATATCGATGAATATTCCTCGTAACTCAGTTTTTTCAAGTTCGTCAAGGATGCCAATTTTTTCAAACATGCTTCAGACAGTTCTTTGCATAAATATAATTCAAGAACTTGTAACGTAGAACACACGCCCTGATCACATATCGAAGTGAGTGGAAGGAAGCTCAAGATCAATTTTTCCAAATACGGCAAACTCAACAGAGCGTTTATTCCTTGGCCAGTGACGTCTCCAATATCTGAATATACGAAAAATTGCAGCTAAGTTCATGAGATTGGAGAATATCATATAACACATTCTACAGTAGACTTTCGTTTATCTTGATAATCTCGAAACTTAAACATTTACACACATTTTGACTTGGGAAAAGTTTCCTTTATTACCGTCTGATAGAAGGGAAGTTCACGGATGTTAGTCAATATTGTTATCAATTTGGACTATATTGTTCGAGATTTAGCTCTGAAATCCAATGCAAGCTCTATAGGTGCGGAGGGTATGACAGTGTTGTGCAAGTGTGTATCAATGCGCGTGCTTGAGTTAGTTACCCAAAATATATCCAAAAAAGGCAGACGAAGCGTCGTGTTGCCTACTCAATTGCGATAATACTGTTGGCAAACGATCTCGCCGAATTTTCATAAATATCATTTTTTCAATACTGAAAATTGATTCTGCTCATTTAGTACTAATCAATATAATAGCTATAATATCGCAAACAGATGATAAACCTAAACGGAAGTCTCCTGTAAACGTTTGTGATGAAACAAACCGCTGGTAAAGGTAATTTTCTTCAAATTTCGACAGCTTCGACTTATTTCGGACATCAGGGCATCGTTCACATTTCTCAATTGATCATTGCTAACATGTCCCAGTTCTAATTGTTCCAAATTCTTGAAAAGAGGAATCTTACTGAGAGGATAGTTTTCTGAACTGTAACAATTGTCAATCGTCATGAATTTGATTTCGGATTTCTTATCATACGGCAGTAAAGATTTTAGACCGATGGAAGTAAGCTTAACTGTCCTTAAGCTCTTTGACTTCGTCATGATTACATCCATTAATTCGTCCGAAAAGTTTCTCACATCTGAAAAAATGTTTTTTTTTTTTCTTTTTTTCAAAGTTATGGGCGACAAATGGTCGATAAATGATAGTGATTGTCAATCATACCATTCACAACCGACCACTCACATTGTGACTCATCGACTGAAGTTACTGTGCAGCTTAAATATGCTTACCTTCAAGTACGATTTCTTCTAGTTCGCTGTTCTCGCTGCAAATTTTGGAAATTGCTTTTACGTCTAGAAGGTTTCCACCATGGTGTATTTCCAGTGTTTTTAACATCTGTAACTCCGCAATTTTTTGCATGTTTTCGATTGGGAATGTTCGCATATTTTCATGAAACGTCATCTTCAGGGACGTTATTATATCAGCGTAATACGAGAGCACCTCCATGAATACATTTGTGTTCCTTACATCATCGTTCAAGGAAACAGATACCTTCATTGAGCCTAACGTTACCAGCTGCGACTGCAAGTACTATAACGATATGCACTATTGGTGAAACAGTATCGTTATACAGTGAAACCAATCGCAAGAATAGATTCGTTGGCAACAATAACGAAAGAAAACGCTCTTCATTCTTCAAAAATTGACGTAGAATTTGGAAGTTACGGCTAATACCATTTCGGAAACGTAATAATTTTATGTGAACAAACAAGTTCGATGAAAGCCAAATCCTATAGTAGAATTACTTGTGGTGTCTTATTCGTATCTTTTTTGGATTTTGTCCTGTTAGAAATTTCAAACTTGAATTCTGTTGCACAGAATAAAAAAAAGTTCAATCATGTGAAGATAAAGTCATGCATTCACCAGAACTAAACTTGCATATTTTCCATGGAAAATTTAAAATCTCTACATTCAGCTCTCCAATTTTGGATACAAAATTTCGGTGCTCGGAAACTTGTTTAACGCTAGTACAATTTTTCTGTCTTATTGTAAGAATAGAAGTAAAATATTCTACAGATCTAAAAATTGATAAAACATTTCATTAATAATGGATAATGACATGATTTAGCATTGGAAAATTACTATGAGTATTTTATTTTGTTCGGAAAATCGCAATATTTAAAAACAATGTCATATTGAGTCCATTCACACAGTAAATATTCAAATTGCTTAATGAAGGACTACAAAGATATTATATTTTCGAGCTGTTATGGAAATCTAACATGTGGTAATTGCGTGTATCATTATTATCAACGGGATAGTAATTAGTGTGAAAAAAGGATCCATATGAATCATTTCAGGAACGAGCGAAAAACATCCAAAATTCCCTTTGGCAAAGAATTCGTTTTACACATGTGCAGCACGATGCGGTAAATTATCAAACTGGCCCGGCCTTTCAAATTGACAGCATTACTCCGATTTGGGACAGTGAAAACCAGCTATCCAATGTATAACACAAACCAGTTTAAAACTTGCCTGATAGTTGTATCTTCCGGAATGGCCGACTTCTAATTCCGTCGACAATAATCTCTTATATTCCATCTTTTGTTCCAGAGGACAAAGTAATTTCAGTATTTGTCCCGGATAAGCTTGGCCGCAAGAATCTACGTATAAGTGTTCAAGCTTGCTATTAACACTGACGATTTTCCGTAATATCTTTGTTAGATGGTCGTAGTCACCACCATTATCTATAATGATCAAGGTCGTCAAATCATTACAGAAATCGCTGATTATAGTGAAAAACACTGCAGTGTCGAAATCGCCGACTATGCGGTATGGAACATCGTCGAACTGCAAACTGTAATCTAGATTTAGTTTTGTAGAACAAATGCTTTCCAGCCAAACCACAAGCGTTCGTAAGTAAGGTCCACAAAATTTCAAGATCGTTAGTGTATCTTCGAACTTCAAGGTTTTCTTCGACATGGCATTTTTATTTACACTTGCATCAATTTTTTCAACTGTTAGCATGGATATTTTCCAAAGGCAGATATTCACATTGTCCCAGCCGGTGTAAACTGCATATACAAAATAGAAGATTAATAAATGGTCCTCACAAAATTCTAATGTAGGTTGGATTTGTTTTTCGTGTGTAGTAATTTGATGAAGTTCTAAACAAAATTTTGTAGGAAGTCGCGTTTCTCAGTTGACTCGATAAAAGTTCTATCTGGACTCAAGGGAAATTGAAATTGATTCGATTTTTGAATCATCTTCCGCCCAATCACTAAATAAAACTTCTATGACATTCGAATATATACTCGTAGACTTAGGTTAAGAGTTTTCTGAAATAATTTTTTATCTTTGCCGTCGAATTATTCATACCTAAATGCTGAAATCTGGAGTTCGAACTTTGAAATCTGAGAAGATTCCATTTCTGAATTCAGTATGACATATATTCTTTTTGTTATTCTCGTAATTTTTCTACTGTGCGATTGATTTAATTCAAGTAAATCATGGACATGCCGATAGTTCAGGTGGTTGCAGTGAAATAAAATTTAGAACATCCAAACAAAGAATTCAATAGATATATGCAGCACTGAACGAATGTTAATCATTCTTTTGGTCCTACTGTTATTACTGGTAGCACCACACAAAAGGAATAGACGAAAAATATTATAAGTATCTCTTACAATTAGTAGTTTGGAAAATTGGCTGAATACGTGAACGAAATTCATAATTTTCCTCGAAAACTAGAAATTTATATGTTCAATAGAATGATTCCACCAGACTGTCCAATTATTCCGATTTATAATGCCCATAATTTTGAAAATTCCGAAACTTTCGGAGTATTGAAAATTTCTGAAGTTGAAACTTATATTTCGAAGTGAAATTTGAAAGGATTCTGAAATCTCGAAGGATATCAAAAATTTATGATGTGTAATCAAAGAAAGTTTTAAGTTTCGGCTTTTTTGAAATTTCAGGACATCCAGAAGTTTTGATATTTTCGACAGTTATAAAGTTTCGATGTTCCAAAAGTTCTAAGAATTTAAAATTTCATAAAAGTAATTAAGAAGAGAAGTTTTCTATTATATTACAATATACATTTTTTGAATTTGAAAACGTTTCTTTTCATCACTGGGTTGTTGATTCAAAGAAAAATCCATGTTTTTCGACGTTTTTCGATGTTCCCAGTCAGTTTTTGTTTCAATTAGCAATCAAAACAAAAACTGACTGGGAACATAGAAAAACATCTAAAAACATGAATTTTACTTCGAATTTTTAGAGCTGTTACGTTAGCGAGATTCGTAATTTTCAAAGTTTTGGATATTTCGAAAGTTTCAAAGGTTTGAAGTTCATGGATATTTTGATTCCGCAAGTTTTAAAGCTACGAAAATGTTCAAAGTTTCAGAATTATGGAAAATCAGAAAGTTGTGGAGTTTCGAATGTTATAGGAATTCGAAGATTGGGCGATAAGTTTTGGAGCTCAGAAGAACCAAAATTTTGGAAGCTTTGCGATCAAGAAGTGTCTTTTTCTTGTTAAGTTAGCGTAAAATCGGCGTCTATAAGTCGATAGTACTTCCATAGTCCGATTATTTCTACAATCTGAATCGCGCAATCAAACTGACTCGCCCAACTAATTAGCACTCACCTTCAGCCAAGCTCAATTTGTCGGGAAGCAACAAGTAGTCGAAAATACGAAAAAGGCATACATGTGGCAGATGTTCCAGCCTGAATTCAGATATTTCATCGGAATCGTAATCGTTTTCCATTTTCATATCCAGTTTTTCGCATTCGCGTGTCACTTTGTATGGCACTTTCGTCAATTTTCTTGCAAGTATTATTCCACACCACGTATACACGCGCTGCCAACTTTTTCATACTACGAGTTACTTCCGATCCGAATATGGTTATCATAGCTTTAATGTTCATACTGCGACGTCTATGTCAGTAGTATGCGCATGTGCACATAGCGCAAGATGGAGATACAAAAAGAAATAAGGATTATTTTTCATCGATGAATACTGAAAACGGGAACGGTGACGTAGGACACAGTAAGCTTTGATGTCAAGTTAATTACGTGTTAAGCATTTTCAATTGATAACGACTGAATTATTGCTCTACTGTTTGATGGCTTATATTATGAATTTACGTAATATTTTCTCTCCACAGGGTCGAAATGTTTTGTCTGATGACATATTGAGTTACTTTAATTAAAAAAATATGTAGAAGCAGAAATCGTGTGAGAACTCATTCATGGATTTTCTATTTCGGAAACATCGACAGAATAAAAATTGACTCTCGATGATACTAAAATTACTGGTGGTCTCGAATATATTACACTATGAGTAAAACTGACTATATAATGCGGAAACATTTTTTTTCAAGAAACAATGTCACGTGTGATCAAGAATAAGTCCTGAGCGTTTCAATCATAATTCAAAAAAAGTTGAATATGGACTTGTACAGCTTGATCCAATTGAAGAGGAATCAGTTGCTGGATATGTTAATGTAAGGGAAATTCATTTGTCAGTACAGTTTTTTGGTCAGAGTGAGGGGTTTCGACCCACCTTCCAGCCAGCTATAAAAAATAAACTAATCACTTTACAACTGTCATCAACAGATTAAATTGAATGGTTCACCTTCTAGATTAGGTTTTTTGAGTCGAACATGATAAAATTAATTACGTTTTTCGGAAAGTCTTGCTTAAAAAAATTCGCGTATGTGTGTTTTTACGATGAAAAAATCAATATTTACGAGGTATTTTCATGTTTTCGCGTGCAAAAAACATGTAAAACATTCATCACGCATCCTACTTTTCCAAAGGTTAGATGCGGTCCTTTAGAGAGTGTTAATTAGAAGTTCAATGTCATGAAAAAAAAACGTAAGTTTTCTAAAGAACCGCACCTAACCATTGAATACCTCTGAAAGCGCGCACTTGTGCTCTCCTGTCAAAACACTGGATAAATATGACAATTCGGCATTTCCAAAAAATATTGTGTTTTCGAGTGTTTCTTAGTTTTTAAAAGTAAAGGACAACTTTGGTTGCATTCGAAATTAATTTTTGCGTCCTTGAAATAGTTTTTTGCTCGTGAAAACGTAAAAACATCGAAAACATCTATTTTTCCATTGCGAAAAGTCCTTTTACGCGAATATTTTCAAGCATGATTCTTCGGAAAATGCAATTAATTCGAAAATGTTCGACTTTAAAAAGGTAATCTAGAAAGTAAACCTTCTAATTCGAGCTATTGGTCATGGCTGTAAAGTGATTAGTTTGTTTTTCACAGCCGGTTGAAAGGTTGGACGAAACTCCTTACCCTAACCCAGTTTTTCTATACATGGCATTCATATTTTAATTTTATCAATGCAGTAATTATTATCTCAAGTTCGTACATCAATTTGGGACAGTAAACTTACAAGGATCTGACGCTACCGAAGAAAAGGTTGCTTTCGAAACCATGATTGTGGATGACAAAAGTAAATGGTCGATGGATTTTGACTTTGATGGTCTCAAATATTTCCGATATCTGCGTAACATTGTGTATCAAAATGGAGTCCTTTTCACTATTGAATAGATAGATTGCATAAAAAAAATTTAGTGGACATACGCGGAATAATACAAGTACCACTTTTGAAATATTCTGACACCCTCGACAAATAACAAAATATTAGGGACATATAGGTACCTATAGATCACGTATAAGGCGCTTGAAGGAACCCGTTCGGGACCTGTATGGAAGGTATCGGAACCCTATATGTTGCCTCTATGCATTTTATAGTGCACCTATGAGGAACGTACAGGTGACGTATACGTAACCTATAGGTCATATACATGTAGGGGAGACCGGGGCTGGTTGGCCAATGGGCAGGTTGGCCAATGCTTTGTTTTTAAATACCGGAAATGTTTATAAGGCCACCGCGCTAAATACCAGTGTAATGTGTTGTAAAAAGACTTCCGGTGTAATTTTATTGCATTGTGCTCACGCGTGTCGGAAATATAACCGAAAAACTGTTTTCTACTCGAGTTAGTAAGATTTCCACTTTCCGATTTTTTCGTTGAACAATTGATTCAAACCAACTAAAAACGGTTATCGGTTGTTCATGCCATGAGGTTTGAAATGAAGTATCGCTCGAATTCATGGTTTACATTTCTTGAAGTAGAAAATCAATCTAGTTTTGAAAAACATGGCAATAAAAAGGGTTTTCGGGCCCGAGCAGGCCAATAAAGGACCGTTTATTGCATTGAGGTGTATAAATACATTTATAATTGTACACCGTGTGTACGGTGTGTATGATGATAGAAAAAGGGATTTGGTGGCATTTCCAATAAAATCGCAATAAGAGACATTCATTGGAATGAATATCATTGAAGAAAGTTGATGAAAAAAAAAAAAAACTGCTTCAGTAATGACTTTAACCCGCGACATCGGTGCTGTATTATGCGCGTGACGCAAAAATTCGTTTCTACGAAAAAATGACCCGCTGAAGAAAAAGCCGGAATACGTATCTTATATTTTTGGATGTCCATTGACCAGAAAAATTTTCGAGGCAAAATCGGTTATACATCTGCTGGGGTACCCTTGTTAGCAATTTGGAACTATTGCAAAATAAAGCCTGGTCATCGAATCGAACGCCCCGATTGCGTATACAACGCGAACATTTAGAACGAAAACATTTCTAAATAAAATATGTGAAACTCAGGATATGTTATTCGATACATTCATTCAATTACTACGATGATCGGATTCATTCTTTTATCAAGTACAGAAAGTTTCCCGGTATGTTTCAATAACAGTCGCATGTCAAAGGATCATCACTCCACGTGTGATTCAAATCATCAAAAAGCGCAAAAAACCTCAATGATTCCAACTATTCTCATCATCCAAAATTCCGCAAGAGTAAGAGCAAAACCCACCGTAAATTGCTTAATTCCACCATCTCCAACTACTAGAATGAAGTTTAATACCGGAGCTTTCACGAGGACGATAACCTTACAATAATGACGTTATTTTCCATTCGACGAGAAGAACCCAGCACTGTGGGGGTGGTTGAAAAATCTTTCCGTCGATCACCCTCAAAGTACATATGAAAGAGAAAGCGAAGCGTAATTAACGATTACAAAGTATTTCGTAACGGATGATTATCAGTCTGCGCCGGATGTGCCGAGTTCAGCCCCATAACTTCCTGCGCTTTGATGTGCATGTCTCTTGTTTTCCATTCCATTGTGCGCTGCTCTCTTTGCCGCCGCGGATAAGAAACGTTATGACTGCGGAGAAGTTGGGGTTGGATAAAAAAAAGGAGACAAAAAAGAGCCTTACCCTCGTCGGCGCATTAATTACATTCTATTGATTGGGACGTTTCTTTGCCTCTCATGAATGTCTTCATCCAAGCTTAATGCACTCGTAAATGTTTCGGATTTAACGGGCGACTTTATCCCCGGGCTTTTCTGCATTTCGGTGTAAACTGCTCGGGTCATTCGTTCAGCAATTAAAGCAGGCCGTATACGGGAGCCGAGTTAATGACGTGTCGGCATCGTAATGAGGCATCATCGTCGCCCCGCGTGGGGCATATGTTTTAAAGGCTCAGGTTAGGGTCTGATAATCCATGATGGAGTTATATGGCGTTGTTTGGTGTAATTTTAGGGGGTAGCCTTGTGGAAAGGCGCACTAAGGGCAGAATAAGACTTTTATAACCTCGTATTAGTCTACCATAGGAATTCGGGGAGTTTGATAATGCAATTGCTGATAAGAAAATTTTTTTTAGTCACAGTAACAGATTAAAAAGTAATTTTGAAGTACCGATGTTAAGGTTAGAGTAATGAAAATTATTTCCGTTCGCGAAATTTCGAAAAATACTTGTTGCGCTACGTAGCGCGACGCATTTACCCTACACTACACATCATGTCTATTGTAGTAGAAAGAAAGGATATAAAATCACAGAAAACCTGTCTAGATTAGTGCATTTTCAGAAACGCATTTTGTGAAATTTCTATATCAAACTTTGCTCCCCCTCTGAAATCAGCGATTCGAGCATCGTTTTTCAGCTTCGCGATTTCCGTTACTTCATTTGCGGGGGATCCTTTCTGGCTTTTGTTTTCGTCATCAAAAGTGTCCTTTGGAGTTGCAGCGGCCGTTTGTGCAAGTGCATGCGCTCGTGCACGATTCTTTCGGACGAGCATTTGCCCCTTTGAGCTGCTCACAAGGAGTAGTCAACCATTGCGTTCCCCACGTATAATTAACTCCTGAGGACGCCGTCCCGGTGACTTTGATAATTTCGGAAAGAAGTAGAAACCGGCATTGTTTTGGGCCGTTGACTTAATTCTGGGTTGATTAGTACAGAGCGTTTTCACAGGTTATTGAGTGGTTTCGGAGATTTTTGGACAGATTTGTTGTTGGACAATTTCCTGATTTTTATATTTGCAAGAACTTACAAGGGCTTGGTGAAAGTTCGGAAGTGTGTTTTTGAAAATTTTCGAAGATTCGTGAAAGCTTTATCAGTGATTTCTAATTTTGAAAGGTTTTGTCATTTCAGTGACTTCTTTCGAATGTTATTTATTTGTTCTAAGGGATTTTTATGTTTGCTTCGTTAAATTGAATATTTTACGTGCACTTTTTCCCAAAAAAGTGTTTCCCCGAAACGTCACAGGTCATAAAAAATTTCGACAAAAAAACGAGTGTCATCACATTAATTTGTTTACAAGAGAGAAGTTTAATGCATTCAATATTTTGTCTACTCTAAAATTTGATTCAAATCGTGCAAAATTAAATATCTGGAAAAAACTTGTTTAGGAAATCGGAATATCGGGGAGAAATTTCCATGGGAAATTTGTACAATAAATAGGCAAAAAATGTGGGTGAGAATTTTTTTTGTTGTTTTTTGTTTTAAGAAACAAATATTTGAAAAAAAGATTTTGTGTGAAGTGTTCCCCCAACTTTTGCACCGAACGTACCCAAAAAAAGGTATATTTTCATCAACTGAATATGATATTCGCGTCTTATAATAATAACTAAAATAAAACGAAAACCACGCCACAATTTACTTTTTCCTCTTCCATTTTCTCTCGTTTTCCGTCATATATTTCTCGGGCACGAAATGAACGCGGGAGTACATTTCGATGTATTGACATAAAGGTAGGCACTCGGAGCATGACGGAAACAATGAGCGGAAAACATGAAACGACCCTTGGCAGCTAATAATACACGCGGATCATTTCAAACAGCTAATTTTTCTCTGTCCCCGTCCACAAAGTCAAAAGGGTTGCGAGGAGAGCATCGCGGGGCCTTTTATTCGCTTGTCTTCTGGTGGTTTCGCGCAGTCACGAATGCTCTGCCCGCGCCATTATTCCATATTTCGTTGTCAAAGTGCGCTAATAAGTGGCCGGGACAAAGTCTCTCGCTTTTTTGGCTAATTAGAAAATTCTCCAGGGAAGCACGGAATAGGAAGATCGAGGCTTTATCATCTTATCAATTTATCTCGAAGAACGGAGTTATCACAACTGATTTTCGCGATAAATAATTGCCTCGTCTCTAACCCCGTTTCTTGGAAGAATCGTTACGTCGTCACGTCACGAAAATATTGGCGAGAAATGCAGAACGCTTCCTCTTGAATTTATCGGCCCAAATGCGGATATATGTATGCATATATGCGTTCTGATCCTTCTTGGAGCACTATGGAAATGAGATATCTGACCGTAGGGCCGAGGGCTCGAAGGACAACAAAGAAAAAAGTGGTCATGATTAGGGGAGTACCGGACTATACGCATGGCCATCGGCGAAAAAAAAAATTACTCTCGCAGGGAGTGAGGGAACCCCTCGCGACGGCGGATTATTTATGCGACGTTTTTCACCGGAGCGTGACTAAATGTTTTTCCAACGCCCCAGAACCTTCCTTCGCTCTCGTGTTACGACAACAATCGGTTTCGGGAGCTTTTTTGGGAGGTGTGATGATTGGGGGGGGGGGTTCTTATTTATGGAGTTTTTATTGACACATGTAAGTACGATGTTTTGCTAGATTGGATGAAAATCTTCATCATCGATTCGTTAGAAGAGCCATAGTTTTTTTTATATTACAGATTGAATTAAGATGAGTTTCTAAGAGTATTGACCGTATATTCACAGAATAATAAAATGTTTTCATCCTCAAAGTACAAGACTGTTGCAATTATAAACAGTTCACATGGATACACTACATTCATTGTTCAAATAGACGTATTAATGAACGAATGAAGCCGTTAGTTAATTTTTTTACGATAATGTTTTTATGTATTTAATTAAATTGGGTAACATTATCAAATCTCCTCTCGGCCAACAGTGCAGTCATATGTTTGGTAAATTTTATACATGCAAAATAATGAACTGGGCAGTGGAAGACAATTTTTTTTAATCTTGTGGGAAAAAATGTTCAATCCACCTTAGTTTTAACAGATTTCCCAGCATGCGCGAACTTGAGGAACAACTGCTCCAATGTGCCCGAAACAACCACGAAGTCCTCGACGCACGAGTAATTACGCTGCACATCATTCATGGTGTCGTACACAGTGCGCCAAGACAATTTCACTTTCACGTGGTACGTCAAGAGACTCTGCAAAAGCCGTGAAAATAATACAAAATTAATAGAATCAGGATATAAAGAGTCAAATGTACTGAAAGTATCGAAAGTACTAAATTTATCTATCGTGTTCGCGCCATGCTCGCAATCTGGGCGTTTTAAATTTCACAGGGTCATGTACAAAGGCCACAGTTACACAGAGAGAACAATGTCGTTGCCTTAACTATATCAACAGGCGCTTACCACTTCTGTGCGTTGTACAACTATATCTATGGTTGGTACGACCATATATACATAGTTGGTTTAACCATACCTGTGATATGTAAAATCATACCTATGATCGGTAAAAATATATCTATGGTTGGTGCAACCATATTTATGGTTCTACAAACCACAGATATGTTTGACGCCAATGTTACTATTTATATGGTTGAGGGAGCCTTACTTCAAAGTTAGAAAATAAGGAGGATTTCTGCGTTTCCACTGAAAAGGTGTCTCAAATCGAAAATCTCGTAGCGTCTCGTTAGACCCCCAGATGACTCTAGCAAGTTTGAGGATTAACGAAGGGTAATAAAGAGTGAGCTCTCAAGATTCACATCGATCTATTAAGTAAGAGATTTTTGATCCACGACAGCAAGGGATGTATATGACTTTAAGCATGGCCGAACATTCCCATTTTAATTAATCAATACTTATTGTGTGATGAATTGTATTAACTTCTAAAATTGCAATTTGTATCACGTTTTTGCTTATAATTCATACAATGTAAATATAGTTGTCTTTTACTGTCAGTTGGATTTGATTTATGATTCCTTAATGAACCTTCCTCAACCAAAGTGGAAGGATCTTTCACGATTCGTAAGACGTTACGAAGTTATTTCGAAAAATTGAACGAATCGTTGTCGGTTTCTAGAAACAAATGAATATTCTCAACTATTCTAATAAATCGCGGGGGAATTCGTCAGAACATCCCGAATTATGAGTTGACGACAACCTCCCGTAGGAAAATGTTCCATTGAATTTCCATAAAAGCTTAACGTAAACTCAGTGGAAAAGTACTGGAATAGTACATTTCACAACAAGTTGGGAAAACGAAGCTGTACCAGGAGCATGATGTTAGCGGTGAAAAACCGCATAAATCGTGAGTAAGAATATCCGCGCGCCGTGATTTGCGCAGAAGGACGCAGAAGGTTTCGCCTTCGGCGAGTTTTTGCAATCACATTCTTAACAAAAGTCCTTCTGCCCAAGCCGCGGCGCGCAGATATTCTAAAACCCGATTTATGCGGTTTTGCAGCGCTAACATCATGTTCCTGGTAAAGCTTCATTTTCTCAATGAGTTGTGAACTATACTTTTTGCAACGAACATGCATGGAAAATTCGATATTGGACGTACATATGTGGAAGAGCATAGCGAATTCGGCCAATGACGCGTCACTCTGTTCCTTCAACTGCAAGAAGTGTAGGAAGTATTTCCTTCACTGCTAATGGTGAAGGAAACAAAGAGGCGTGTAATTGGTCGGATTCGCCATGCTCTAAAGACTTCAAATATCGAATTTTCCATGCGCGAGTTGTGAAAAATTATTTTCCATTGAAGTGATGAAGAGAATTTCTTTCCATTGACTTTCCTCCAGTCAATGTGAATGGAAAAATGGGTTTCCATTATCGTTATTGATGGAAGATTTTTTGTGAAAATTCTAAGTTCCCGGTTTTCGACACTCTATTTCTAATTTATACCACAGATGTCATATTCAATTTTTTTAATTTTGAAAAACTCAAAGGAAGGATGAGGATCACAGGGATCCGTTCGAAAACAGGTTTTTTAAAATGTACTTTCCTGTAGAAAAACTGATAATCATGTAAAAATTTGAAATCAGAGAAATTCAAAGTCGAACATGCGTACGCAACGACAAAGTGGAAGCAACGTTGTAAAAATATAAATATCGATAGGTATAGGCAACCTTCTACTCCTGTCGCCTTCTGCTCGTGTCATCCTTCTGTTCCTCTTCACCTTTCACTTTCTCTTTCTGTCCAACGCCCAGGGGTGACACAAGTCGCTTGCGCGAGAACAGAGCAGCCACACTCGCGTACGCGACTAAGTACGGTCCTGCTACTCCGCTCTGAGTGGACGAAGCCGTTTGGACAGGAGCAGAAAGTTTCGATCTGCAACTTTGACAGGAGTAGAAGGTTGCCTGTAAAGCTCAAATTGAGCGAGGACTATCCAGACAACAATTATCGACACTATATTTATACATGAATATGCTAATATGTGTCTGTATTATGTAAATCGTATTTATTCTGATCATAAACTAGGTTTAATTCAATTCAGGCCTGTCTGCAATCCTCAAGGTTTGGAGTTCAATCCCAACTGTGGAAGTTTTTTTTTTTTCTTGTAACGAATGTTTCATTCTCAATTTGTTTTTCACTAAGGAATATGAACAATTGTCATTCACACAAAAAATTACCTAAGAAGGTTTTAATTATAATTAAATAGAATTATAACAGTACATTGAAGGGAAATTCAATGGTAATTGGATGGAGAACTGATGGAAAGTCAATGGTAAACGAATGGAAATTCTGAACAAAATTTTCCATAGGCCAAAAAACCATTGATCATAACTCAATGGTAATTTCCAATGGAAATTCGAAGGAACGTTTTCCTCCGGGTTCCACCTCAAAAAACACCACTTACGGAATTTTCATCGGTAAGTTCAAAATGGTCGACCCCGGACATGCGTTCTTTGAGGGCCTCGAGTTCTGGAGCCGAGTGTTCTTGGCGCAGCCTCACAAGGACGTTGAATCCAGCGCCAAAACGCTGTTTGAGCTCCTGACTGGCACCGAAGCACACGAAAGCGCCATCTACCATAATAGCCAATCTGTTGCACAGCGCCTCGCACTCGTCCATGCTGTAAGAAAGTCCAGTTTTCAGACAAGTCAGGGTACATTTAAATTTGTCCGCGAATATCTTAATGGTTGGCTGATGGAACCATAAGTTTCCTGACCACATGATTGGCGAATTTCACTTAAGAATTTAAATATACATGGCAATAAAATTACTTGACATTATTTACAAGTCATTCTGCAGACGTCGATTATTTAATCAAGTCTTTCAAATGATTTTTCAGTCGATCATTCGACATTGTTCATACTTAATTGCTGTATCGAATATGGAAATTTTGGAAGTAATTCGTGTTGCTTACCTGTGGGAGGTGAGGATAACGGACTGCCCGTTGCGCTGCGCGGCGCTGATGACGTTCCAGAGAGCGCGGCGAGCGCCAGGGTCCACGCCCGTGGTCGGCTCGTCGAGGAGCACGAGGCTGGGCTCAGCAAGCATCGCGATGGCGACGCTTAATCGTCTCTTGTTGCCTCCGCTGTAAGTACCTGATGGCTGGGACGCGCATGCTTTCAAATCTGCACAGAAAAAGCAAGTGCAACACGGTCATTGCATTGAGAATGTACCGTCTGAATAATAGACCTTCTAGTACATGGACTGAGCATCGCCTATCTCTCCGTATATACGTAAGTAGCACCAATATCTGGAGGCTTTGCACTTTGGCGAGGGCCTAATCTGATACGTATAGTATATCTGTATATAGCGCCATATACATATATACTATACGTATTAGTTTAGGCCCTCGCCAGAGTGCAGAACCTCCAGATGTTAGTGCTATTGCGCCATCTTGAATGCTCAGTCCATATATACTATAAGGTCTATGGTCTAAATGCGCCTGAAGACTGTGACAACCCGGGTTTGAAACTCGAATTGACGACACAAGTAATTTAGAAAGGGATCTCCGAAAGGGTTTGAATCCGCGAATCGCGTTCGGACGACCTCCTGGTCGCGTCCTCCGCAGAGTCAAGGGTTCGCTGATGTCAGTACTTCCGCGTTGGTAAAACGACCGGGCTAAGTAGGGAAACAAATGTGGGCTTGTTGATAGATACAGGAATTGAATGAATAAGCGAAGAACGATTAAAGAATGTGCCTCTATATTCAAATCGATATATCAAAGCTGATATCTACAGAGCTTCACAATTAATGTTCCCGTTTCTCTTGAAAGAGCTCGAACAATCAGCATCAGGCAGAGTCACGACGGAAACTCTGCGTGCTAGAAAGTCGCTCTCAAAAAAGACGCGCTCGCGAAGCGTGGGCGCGATTATAAAGCACCTCGAGGGGCAAGTTCGGCAAGGGGAAATCGTCCATCAAGGCGGTTCCGTACGGATTTGCCGATTCTTGGTTTCGCATTTCTCGCCTTTTGGCGATTCGACACTTGGTGATTTTCCTCGCTGTGAGATCGCGTGAGCTCGGCGGATTCTTATTACATCCGGTCGAACTCAAACTTGCATTGACAATCGAAATTGCTCGTTTGAACGTGAGAATGAAATGTGCGGCTCGAATATTTGTTCTATTAATATGCGGGACGTCACAAAGACATAAGAATCAGACAGCTGTTGTGGCTCACTGCTCGCTTATTTTCACGATAGTTCCCTGACGGGTCGGTGGCAACTCTTTGAGTTGCCCAAAGTTGCCAAGAGTTGCCAAGGTTTTCAAAGTCAACGCAAAATGGTCCGCGCGATGCTTAGGAATATAGAAAAAAAAGTTTTTACTTAAAATCAATGGAAAATTCAATCTTTTAATCGATACTTATCGCAAAAACTTATTATTTATGGTAACATCGTATATATATGCATGCAGAAGGCACCCTTCCCATCCTTTTTCCACGGTTGGCAGTAGCGCTCACGTGATTAGCGCCATTGGCGGTAAATACAAATTGCATGAAACACATGCTTTTAGAATGAGATGCCCAGTGCCGTACCACTGCTCATTACTCAGCGAACTGAGATGGATTTATAACTATGTCAAACATTTTGTTTTTTGAACATGATTTTGTATTCATGCAATATTATATTTCATTTCAATGTACTGGTAATTCAAATACTGGTAAATCCATGTTGATATATCCAAGAAATTTCGTACATCCATTATGGATTATTATTTTCTATTAAACATTGAATTCCGTTTGATTCGGAAAATCGCACGGGAATTCTCGAATATTCAGTAAAATCGTCGAATTTTTTCGAATTTCGTTTAAAATTTTGAAAATTTGAAATTTTCGAATGCTTAGAAAATTGAAAATAATGCGAACATTGATTATAGTTTTGAATTCAACAAATTCCGCAAAATTAACGATTTGTAAATTTGTTTAATTTCGGAAATTGATCCACACTCCGAAAATTTTCGAATGTTGTAAAATTGACGTATTTTTCGAAGTTTCAGTGTTTTTCGAAATTATCAAATTTTTTTCAGTCGTCATATTTTCGATAATAATTATCACTTCGCAAAATTTTGGAATTGTTAAAAATTGTGAGAGTTTCGGAAGTTCTCAAAATTCGTGAAATTTTTGATAATCAAAATTTGTGAAATTATCGATTTTTTGGAATCCTGTCACTAAAATTTTGAAAATTTTTCAATTTTGATATATATTTTTATTACAGTAGAGAATTAATAGGTAACCTACAATTTTATA
Source organism: Platygaster equestris (assembly GCA_030522785.1). Lineage (NCBI taxonomy): Eukaryota > Metazoa > Arthropoda > Insecta > Hymenoptera > Platygastridae > Platygaster > Platygaster equestris. The sequence continues at coordinate 23,871 of JAPYZK010000609.1, forward strand.
ATTTCAAAAGTTTTCGAAATTATCGAATCCGTTGCAATTTTTCCATCTTTTGAAATTTTTGCAAATTTCAGGATTTTCAGAAATAAATAAGGTATGCAAAACTTTTAGAATCAATTTATTTCGAAATTTTTGGAATTCTTAACAATTTCGACAAATTTCGGGATTTTGTTAATTTTGAAAATTTCATTTCTTTTCATTTCATTTCTTAATTTCTAAATTGTTTAGTGTTTTGAAACTCCTGAAATTCTTAGAAATTTTATCAGATTTGTTTATTTATATATTTCTTTATTAAAAAATGTCCGTATTTTATTATGAAAAAATACTCATAGAGTATTTAGTAAATTATTAGTATTACAAAATTAAAATAGAAAAAGACCATACAAAGGTGATTTCCTTTTATTTTCGTGGGGATTGTCCGACTTCAACCGAATTCGAAGTCTACTTATAAAACTTTCACCTGATAGAATACGAAATTTCTATGGAGCCCTAAATACAAGCGAGTAGATGCGGCACTGGAGCACTATTCGTCCTACCATTTCATGATGAAACGAGGCTGCCAACCTAATCAAAATTACATATTCTGCCGACACTTGAACCTTAATTTTCGCATAATATGTCGAAGTCTTCAGTCGATTTCAATATTGAAACATTTTTTATCAAATTTTGAAACATCTCTGACCATTTTTCCTCAATTTTGAATATCACGGCAAATCAGGGCAACTTTGGGCAACTGACAAAGTTGCCAAGTGTTGCTACTGACCCGTCAGGGTTGTCATTCTGTACATATTTGCTGAGGCTAGAAATTTTTGACATGTATGATTCAAAGTTCATGGATTAATTGTTATGAACCTTACGTGAAACTTGATTCAGTTTATGTTGCCAACTTCAGTAACGCGGAATGAACTGATGAGCAATCGCTTTTCTTAAAAAAAATGGTCTTCTAAAAGTACTCACTCATTTTCCTAATCCATTTGTCTACTTCATTCTGTATTTGATCCTCCGGAACTCCCCTCAAACGTGCAAACAATCTCAGGTGGTCTATAGTGTTCAGGGATTTGAGGAGCGCCGAAAATTGCGGACAATACCCCATTTGCGAGAGATACTGTAATTACCCGTAAAATCATTATCATTTAGAACGATTAGAAACCGAAATATTGAAAGAATCTCAGTGTGGACATCCACACAAGTAGTTTTTTTTTTCCCCATTCAATTCCCACAATTCGCCTAACTTCACCCAATTTTCAAATTTTCAAAAATCTTGCTTGAACATTTACTCAAGTATAATTGGAAAATGAGATGTTAAAAATTCCTAACCTTCGTACGTTGCGTTTGGGAATTCGCGCCATTGAGGTACATTAATCCCGAATCAGGAATTTCTTCGCCTGTCAACATCCTGAAAGTCGTACTTTTGCCCGCCCCATTAACACCCAATAATCCGAAACATTCTTGCTCTTTCACACGAAAATTCACTTCCCGGACTGCCTGAACTTTCTTGTAGCGTTTGCTGAGTTCATAAGCGAAAAACGAACAACGTTCACGTTCTAAACTTTGTATTTCGATATCCTGGGTACGGTTCTGAGGTGCACCATTCGTTACAGGAACTGGAATATTCATAATTTCTTTGAGTATTGTTGTTCGGGACGGATTTTGTTGCATTATTTTCCAGATGGCAGCTCGTTCAATCGAAAAATATCGTAACTCGAAAGACCGGATGCAAATGGATGAAAGAATATAACGATCGGATTGATACATAATGAAAAGAATGAATAAACATGATTGAGGTAAGCTCGAAATATTTTTTGAACCAGGTAAGGAATGATAATGTGAAATATCATCAAAGGTCATGATCGATAACAATCGATTTTGGGATTCCAGTATCGATGTACCAGTCCTGCATTTAAGAAATTTCATTTTTGTACTGCGTTTCGTAAAATTTAGTGATACAATTTTCTAATCCATTTATGCACGACTTATATTCAAGTTTGATTTCCGGAATCAAACTTGAAGGTTGAAGAGTTTCGTTCGTATAGTCACTTGTAGCGAATTGAACAGTTGCTACTGTTGTTGATCAAGCTTTCGATCCTCTTTGGGACCACCTTCAGGATTTTCAACGCCTTTAGCGGCACCAATTGTAAACATGTGTTGAAAAATCCTAAAGAGGGTCCCAAAGAGGACCGAAAGCTTGATCAACAATACTAGCAACTATTAAATTTGCTCCAATGAGCGTATGAACGAAACTCTCACAAAATCGCGATGTGAACCGACCTCAAATTTGAAATAAAATTTTCGGAATCAAAGAGTGGACTAAAAGTTCCGAAACTGAACCTTCAACTCCGATTATCCGAATCAAATTTCGAACTTTGAGTTGCAAAACTTAATTCCAAAGTCAAAGTTTCAGAATGAAACTCCGAACTTAAAATTTACGGATACAACTTCAAACATGGAGTTTTGAAACTTCTAACTTCAAGTTTCAAAATGAAACTTCGGACTGAACAGTTCCGGATTGAACTTCATAATAAAAGTTTTGTAATCGTCAATTGAACTTCAGAATTGAAGTTTGTGAAAAAAACTTTCAACTTAAATTTTCCGGGATGAATTTCCAAAATGAAATATCGTAATCAAAGAGTGTACAGAAAGTTCTTAAACTGGACCTCTAACTTCGAGTTTCCGAGTTGAACTTCAAACTGTCTGAATGTCTAGAGTTTCCGAATTCAACTTCAGACATGGAGTTCCGGAATTCAACTTGTAACTTGAAGTTTCTAGACAACTAACTATTTAACTAACGGAACTTCAGGCTTCAAGTTCAGGTTTCAAACTTCAAGTTAATAGTTTTGGCTCTGCAATTTCCAGTTTTTTTCCGATTTCGAAAATTTAAGTTCGAAGTTGAGTTCGAAAAACTTCAAGTTTGTAATCTGACTCCCAAAATTCAAAGTTAGAGTTTAATCGGAAAACTTTGAGTAAAATGTTTAGTTGCGACAATGTAATTTCAAAATTCAATTTTCAAACTTCAAGTGTGATGTCCAATTCTGGAACTGCGATTTTTTATTTGGATTTCCATACTTCCAACTTGAAATTCGATTCCTAGACTGCAAGTTGGAAATTCAGTACCAAAAATTCAATTTAAAAGAGTGATTTTAAAACTTCATGATTGAAATAAATTGAAAAACTATAAGTTTGAAGTGATCGTACAGCCCAGCTACCAATCAAATTTTTTTCCAATAATTATCGATGATTTCATCGTCGATATCGACACTGAGTAACTATCGATTATACTAATAATAATCAAGTATTTTTTGACCACTACTAAGGAATTTTTTCTCGATTAATATATAGAAATTTTCAATGCAAAATTTCTAGTCAAAACCCGATCACCATATAAGTTCGTAAAAGCCGGGTTAGTTAAACAATGAAATGCTTACTGCCACTGTTGAGATGGTTAATTTCTGCAACAACTAACTGCTTTTCCCTTGCTACCATTTCATCAACATTGCTCCCAAAATTCGGATGTACATGCTTCTTCATCATTTTCAAGGCTCTCGGTATCAGTTTGTACTCGAGGATCATCAAGATCGCGGAATAAATGACAGATGTAGTACACAAAAGCAGTATTTCAATATATATGGGGTAGAATATTTTATTGATCTCGGGTTCTGGATGTACAAACCTTCGCTCCAGGTACCACGAGATCGGTTTCGTCCCTGCGACAGAAATTGTTTAATTTATCGAGAAAATGCAGGACTTTTGAACATTGTCATATTGTGTGCAAAAAGCATACCTTCCACGTCTTCATATTTGGCGAACGCAATTTTACCCATCAAAGTGAAAAAACTGATTTGTGGTATGATTCGAAAAATGGGGCAAAGTGCTTCGTATAATAATTCCGGTAAAAAACTAAATTTTAAGTAACAAAGGAGACCGTAAAACATTGCTGAAAAAATATCACATTTAAATATATTCATTTATCGGCTGAAAAGCTCATTTGGGGCAAAAATGTGACCAGTGGCATCGAAATTGAATATTTTCGAATTAGATATTTCTTGTATCGTTTCGTTTGATTCTTAGTTTCGGAAGAAAAAACTCGAAATTCATGATTTTTATTCCATTCGACGTCACTGAAAAATATCACGATTCGGTCCATCAACATTTCGGAATTCTTCAATGAAACTTACCAAGCAGCGTTGGTAAATTCAACATCATCTTTACGCAGAAAAGAACTGTCTTCTTGGTCAAGCTCAAAATGTAAATGATCGGAAAAACGTTCACAGCGTATAAAAAAAGTGTCAGAAACACTAATCCTGAAAAATTAACGTCGAATAAAAACTTCCGGAACTATCGAACATGACATAAAAATTTGAAATTCGTTCACTCCGTGATTATTTTTAGTTTCGTTAGTACAATCACTCGGAGCGAATTCAACAGTTACTTCTGTTTTGGATCAAGCTTTCAGTCCTCTTTAGGATCCTATTCAGGATTTTTACACCTGTTTGATAGAGGACACCAAATGTTAACACGTGTGAAATTCCTGAAGAGGGTCCCAAAGAGAATTGAATGTTCGATCGAAAACAGTAGCAACTATTAAAATCTACTCCAAGTGATCGTGCTAACGAAAATCATGTAATCAAAGATTCGTCTCACCTATTGGAGCCTGACCGGAAACGACGTTGAACGAAGCCATCGCCACAATGAAAATAATCGAAAATCCGCAAAAAACAAGTAAATCGAAAATTAACATTGTTGCCCAGTAAACGACAGGCGCGACACCGGCCATAAATTGCAAGTGCTTAAGTCCCGAAACCGACTCTTTCTGAGCATGTATCACGAACAATGCCGTTACCGAAAAGATAGTGTAAGCAAAAATCATCAAATTTATAATGCCTTCTATGGAAGTGCTGACAATTTTTTTCGGAAGTTGTGCCAGTGAACTTTGAATGCTGCGGTCACCGTTTACTTTGGATTTCAGTAGAGCGTTGTTGAGTACATTCAATGTTAGTGGCATTGCAAACTTTACTGTAGGATTGGGTTTTATCAATACTTCATTACTTGCAGAGTTCACACTTATCGCAGCTACCAATTCTGCAAATTTAGTGACGATTAAAATCAGTCGTTGAATGATTTATGACATGACAAATGTTGTGAGTAAAACAGGTGACAAATACAAAAAATTTAATCTTACTTCTACTGTTTTGTGAAGGATTGTTTAGGATTGAACCACCTCCATCAGTTATCACCTTGTTAAGATTTTTCCATAAAGGGACGTTTTCGGGAATTACGGAAACTTGAAATTCAGGTTTATCGTACAAACGCAAATCGATGACGCTCTTCGAAGAATCTGTGTGATCCGAGGAATTTTGTATACATCCAGTGATGATGATGACGACGAGTGGGACGAGAATCTATCAAGTCGTATTTATAAACATTTCATCAACACATGTCGATATATTATAGATCATCCACATGTATGTAACATCATATGTAACACTATTTTGATGTTATGTCTGTAAGTTACGCAATAAAAAAATGTTCAGAAATTGGAACTCGGAAACGTTACCGTCACTAACAGAAGTACAGGATTTTTCCAGGTGAATATAACCTTCTTAGCCAAGAGCGCATAAATTTGCTTCCACAACAACGAAGACCCCTGAATTTTTCCGTGATTGTCGAACCGCGATTTTTCATTTTCAACAACTTCAAGAGTTTCACCTTTCGCCACTCTACAAACAAAATTAAATTACCTTTATGGTCCAAAATAGGCCGTAGATGACAAAGACAATACAGAGACAAAGTTAGAATTCTCATACTCAAGAAAAACTTGTTCCATGGACATCAGGGAAACGCTCATTCCGGTGACACCCAATTCGTGTTTTCTGGCTTCTAAATTATCCAGAGCGTCTGGCAAATCATCGGACATGGGCACGTTTATTTCCAGCCTTGTTCCTTCCAAACTCATGATTTTACCTTGTGTATTCAAGGCATTCAAAACACTTTGAGGGTGGCAGTTTTGGCTGACAGACATTGTAACGTGGACGTTTCCTTGACCTTGAGTGATGAAAAAATTATTAAATTAATAAAGGTCTCAGACTTTAATGTTTGTTTGTCTGACGTTCAAGTTGGGACACCTTTTTTTTGATAGTAGAGGAAAACGGTTCATTCTGTAGGATATCTGTTCTTGGGCTGTTATCCTATTTCTCTATATTATGAGAAAAACATGTGCCCCCCACCCCCCTCCCTACTACCGCCATCACGTCCGTGAGCTTCCTATCGATTTTTATCAACTTCTATATATATCCAACAATTCTTATCAGTTGTTATCAATTACTATAAATTCCCATCAATTGCTCATAGATTCTCATCTATTCCTATTAATTTACATTGATTCCCACGAATGCATATTGACTCCCACCAATTCCCATTGATTCCTATAAATTCCTGTCGATTGCTTTCAATCTTTATTAACTCTCATTGATTCCCATCACCTCCTATCGATTCCTATTAACGACTATTGATTCCTATTGTTTATTATACATTTCCATCAATACCTATTCATTAGCCACTAATTACCATCACCTTCGAGCAATTCCTATAAATTCACATTGACTCCTATCAATTTTTATTGCCTTCCACCAATTTCTATTGATTACCATCAATGCCTATTGAATTCTGTTGATTCCTATCGATTCCTATCAGTAGCGATTGACTCTTATCAATTCCTATAAATTCCTATAAATTTCCGTCCATTCCATATCTCCTAAAACCCAGTCAATCCACTATTTCCATCAGTTCCAGTTGATAACCATTGATTCCTATCGATTTCCATTGATTCTTATCAGTCCCAATTTACTTTCATCTATTCCGATTCATTTCTAATCATTCTCGTTATTTCTCAACGAATTTTATCAACCCTATCGTCCGGGAAACCGCTCGGGCTTTAAAAAACAGAGCGGTTTCAACTTTATTACCATAGCCTAGTATATCTATGTTTAGGACTCTTTCACGTATACAAATATACTAGGCTATGGTAAAAAACCGCTCTGGTTTGAGAACCAGAGCGGTTTTCTCCGGACCCTGGGGAATTCTCACTGATTCACAACCATTCACATTGATAACCTGTTAATTCCCGACAGTTTCTAATAATACCGATAAATTATTATCAATTTACATTTATTTCTATACATACTTATTCGCCTTTATCAATTTTATGCGCATCTGACCTAAAAAGTGGTACTTCAAAGGTCTTTCTCGTTTATATGCGCATAAAATACAGTGTTGAAAAAGCATTATGTTAGCGCTTACCAACCGGTAATGACGAGGCGTAATGGGGGGATCGCGGGGAGTTACATTATGTTATCAGGAGTACAAATTAATTCGGTCCGTTTTCAAAAGGTGGCTCTGGCTGTTACGAATATTTAATAGTAACAGCTGATGACGGTAGTTTCAGAGAGGTTAGACATCTCTCAATAATATTCAGTTTGTCTCGCATCGAGTTTCATTAAAAAACCTCGTTTTTCACTGTGTTAGATATGTCTTATTTTGTGTTAACTGAGCAGCATTCGCGGGAGGTTTTAGTTTTTTGTTTTAATTGGAAGAAAAGTGCAGCTGAAGCGCATCGAATGCTTATGGAAGTTTATGATGACAATGTTCTAACTGATAAATCATGTCGGGAATGGTTTCAACGTTTCAAGAATGGAGATTTCGGCGTTGAAGACAAGCCTCGCTCCGGACAGCCAAAAAAATTCGAAGACAAAGAGTTGGAGGCATTACTCGATGAAGATCCGAGTCAAACGCAAGAAGAGCTTGCAGAATCATTGGGAGTGACTCAA
>JAPYZK010000610.1:0-36146 GCA_030522785.1 Platygaster equestris
CCCAATTGATTGGAATTAATAATTTTGGGTGTTGAATTTGTCATCAACTTTTTTCATTCGAGTTTCAATGGCCAACATCATGTTTTTATCTCATTTAATCACAATAGACACTCATTGCACAATTTTGAACATTTTTTAAACTACTAAAATTTCTGAAACTTTAGAGTTCATTTGTACGTATTTCCATTCACAATTTCGAAAACTTCGAAAAGTGTCAAGAACTAACAAATTCAACATTTCGAAGCATCATAAATCTAAAAAAATTCCAGAATTTCCGAAACATTAGAATTTTATAATTCTTAATACATAATTCGAAACTTGAAGATTTTTAACATTTCTTGAAAATATCGAAAATTTCCAGAAGATGAGAATTCTTTGATATTTTTATTAACAACTTCAAAAATCGTGGAAATGGTCAAAAACTTACAAACTTAAAATTCCGGAATTTCGGGAATCTGGAAACTTATAGACTTTGCGAAACTTCCGAATTTCGTAATTTTTTACAACTTAAAAATTGCATGATAATTCCTGATCATTCGAAACCTGATTATTTTGAACATTTCTTACAAACTTTGAAAATTCAAAAACTTCGGAAATCGTCAAAAACTAACAAACTTAAAATTCTTAAATTTCGGAAATTTCAAAACTTACGAAATTTCCGGAACTTCAGAATTTTATTCATGAAATTAAAAAAAAAATCATAATTTCATACGTCTTGATAATTTGTATCCCAAAAATTTTCCACATTATTCAAAAACTTCGATAATTCCCAGAACTCGAAAATCCATGAACATTTTCATCTACAACTTCGAAGATTTTGAAAATCATCACAAAGTATTGAACTTTCAATTCCGAAAGCTCGGAAATATAAAAACCTGCTCCCCTCGCATAAAACATAACATTAACACTATATTTCTTCTCGCAAGAATACATACGATCGAAAAGCGATTAATCATTTTTCGAGCACAAATTGATTAATCTCTCTCCCATCTCGCAACAATGATTACAATCTCTGCCCAGCGGCGAAAAAGTTCGCATTTACCGGACTCGTCATAACGAAGCGATCTGAATCCGTTGCGAAATTTTAATGCTCGGCAGAGGCTGTTGGTTTACGAGCTAAGAGCAAAGTTAATACCTGCCTCGGAGGCAGTTCTCAGCGCGATGTCGTTCATGCATCAAGACTTGCGTTCAAGGGGAATGATCGAGTACAGTGCGTTTTGCAGGTCACGGCTTTTAATTTCGTGCGATCTCCACCGGGAGGATCAAAGAAAGTAACAAAGCCTCGATTACGCAACATGGTTTTCATTGCTCCTCGAAACGCCTCTCTTTCGGGCTAATTTTCGTCGTTCGCGAGTAATAACAGCGACGTAAAAAAAGTCTCTTAATGTATCGTCATTTGCAAGTCGTAAGAATTCGTTGTTTAATAACGCGGAGAGGCGGTTTTATCGTTTATCGACATTAAAAGGTAATTACGAGTGTGCTGAGGTTTTTTATAGGGGGAAGAGCATGATTTGGATGCGAGATTTTCATACCTTTGGAGATTGAAATCCAAGCTAGTTTACTTTGTCGTATTATTAGTTGAAAATTTATTACGCATCTATAGGAATTGAAATTTTGAGATCGAAAATGGAAATTGAAGAAACTATGACGATGTATCATATTATCTCGGGACGTTTGACGTTGAAACTTGGGTAATTTTTTACAATTCCTGTGGCTCTTTTTACTTCTTTCTTTACCAAGCTTCTGACCGTGAGTCGCGTTGCGAAAATACTTCTCTGGTACGTTTTTCGTGACGAATGCACTTTCCGATGCTCCCGCGAGTGCTCTCATTACGAGAATTAGGTCGCGTGATAATGACTTGGGATTTCGTGACAAGAGCTCGAGAGATAAAAACATTAGAGAACTACCGTTTATTGCGTATCTTCTTGTTACTTCCACTGGATCGTTTGGGGTTTATAGTGGTTTACGAAATTACTTTGTATTGACGAATTTTAAGCAGAGAGAAGCAGATGATCGTTATTAATTTCAAATGAATCATTATTTTTTCCCAACGCCGTGGAGAAAATGCGATTTGCAATAATGTGTAATAATGTGATTGCAAAACTCGCCTTCGGCTCGTCTTGCAAACCTCACATTCATAAAAAAGCTCCTTCTGCACTCGTTAAGAAAAATACTATTCAAACGATTTCCAAAAATTTCCGCCAATTTCGAAAACTCAGAAAAATATACTCAATCCTTCCAGAAACTATGGAATATATCTGAGTTAGGTTGATTTAACTAGGCTTGAATAGTTCATTTCACAACAAGTTGGGAATACAGAAATTTGCCAGGATCATGATGTTGGCGGCGCAAGACTTAAAATTAGCTATACTTGCCATGCTCTACAGACGTCGAAAATCGAATTTTCCATGCGCGAGTTGTGAAAAATATCTAAAAGCTCTACACTCGTGTGAACAAGGTCTTTCACCCCATCATGCTCCTCCGTTGTTTTACCTTCTCCGTCATATCCGAGACACTTCGATCTGGTACCGGATTTGTCCTTACGACCCGACGTAAATTTTTTATGATAAATCATAGTACCTTATTCCGTGGACGCACGGACAGATGGATTCGTAAACCGGCATTACGTTAACGCATCTTGGCTCTTTCTCATCGAGGACTAATCGTAAATCACTGCAGCGATATCTAATACGTGGTAAGAAGCTATTCGAGACGAAATAGTCTCGCGGCGACCGCAGCGACCGCCTCGGATATGAGATTTTCACGTTTGAACGAGCCAAAGAGTTCATTACGCGCGACTGGATTTATGAAACCATTGACGGGCCGCGAAGATGGGACTTCCTGGGATAGAGAATTCTAATAATAATTTCGAGTAAATTATCCTTCCAGGGATACGAAAAGTGCAAGGATAAAGAGTTGACTGAATTTAATGCTTGCTTGAACGTGGTGGGGAAAATTTTGGGCTATTTGATAGAAATGTAGATACAATGCCACATTCATAGTTTTGTAATTTGCAGTACAATTTCAATGTCATATTAATCCTGTCGCAAAAAATCGAATCTCTTTTTCGTGGTTAACTCTAAATATTAGAAAAAATATTAATATCGGGTGTCGCAAAGAAATCGGAGCATAGAAATATGATGTGTATAAAACTTGCGTCTTTTAAGGCAGTTTCGTATTACGACCGCACTCTGGAAATTCGTGCTGCATGACTCATAATCTCACATAATACCGATAATACGTCTGAGCTGTCGGTTTATTGAAAAAATGCATAACACGGCATGATTTTTTCTCTGAATAACTTCAAGACGTGATCATTTATTATTAAATCATGATTTCGAATGCTCGTCAGCTGTGACACACTTTTTTCGTCAACATAATACTAAAAATAACAATCGAAAATTCGCACAGTGGGTGAGAATTCGAATCAACACGAAACAAAAATATTCCATTTCCCTGTTCATCGCGATCCTCTCGCTTATTGTTATTCGCGGCAGATCGTCAAAACACGAATCGAGCTTCCACTGTCGTTTTCAACGTTGTTCTCGGCGACAATGTGGCGAGGGTCGACAAAAGATCTTTTAATCGCCCGCGAAATACGGTTCGACGAACTTTCAAACGTCCGGACTTGCGCTCCCTCAGGTAGCAGACGCTTTTAAGTCCCGTGTAATTTACTGAATAAAGTTACCGCGAGGTACTCTCGCTAACTTTCGTAAATTATGGTAGATGTTACCAGTCTCTTCGCTCGCTCACTCCTTTGCCCATCTGCCTCTTCTATTCTCGTCCCCCCAATCCCAGATCCGTTAGCGTTAAACTATGTACCACGGAGTTTTCGCTAAAACTTCCCATCCATCATAACATCTCGCGGCTTTATGGAGAGCGCGGACCGAAAGGCGCGGCAAACAAAAACTCCGGCGACTAATGAGAAACAACTTGGCGATTCCTCGAGATTGCATTGTCGTGGTTTTCTGAACGCAGGAGACATGGCAATCACAGAGAGTGTACTAGCAATTTTGAAATGAAAATTCTAAAAAATGGAATTCTAATTTTCCATCAGTTTTGAGAACTCTCTAGACATTTTCATAACTATCACATTCATGCGTATTTGACTGAAAAATTTCAGTTCCGTAGTGAGCTGAATTTTCGGCCGCATTATCAGCCTCCCCTCGCGGCCGACACGATATTTCCTTTGAACGTATCAGACATTTTCGCCCGGGTTTTACCGTTGCGCCTTGATAAACCGCTAGGCGCGCGGGGTAAAAAAGCTCGCCGGGCTGCATATTGATGAGCCGCGCAAATGAAACTGAACTTGTAAATCGTTTATCGGACACGCCCTGTCCGCAATATTGCGAGCACGTCATATATACGCGCTGCTTTCGCGGTCTTGCGCCGTCGTTCGCAGGCGGAAGTTGCGCAGGGAAACAACGGAAAAGAGATTTTTCCCCGGGCCGTTTCGGAAAATTTACCGGGAAGCCGTAAAAAACCCTTTCCCGACACCTTTATCCGAGACCCTGGCTCACGGCCAGGCCAGGTAATTCGGAGAACGGTTGTTACCCCGACTCGTTCCGGCCTCGTGTCAAGGAGCCATTTTCCTTCGGAAGGCTAAAGCATTACGTAATTTACAGCGACTTTTTTTTACCGTAGCGTGCACGCAACGCGAATTTTCTACCCTGCAATTTGCGTGGTGGTGCGTAACTCGATTTGGGGTGATTGAAACCTTTTTTTTTTGTTTTTCCTTGCAGGTGAGCTTTTTGGGATCGTTGGGGGATGGAAGCTGCGTTTGGTGGGGATGTGATTTCGTGAGTCAATATTTTTGTGTGTTTTGAAAGGCCAAAATATTCAGTTCTAATATAAAATCGGAATAAATTATTCTAGCATGTAGTACATAACTACCCAAAAACGTCTCTCAATAGAATTCCAATCGACCCATTCAATTTCTCATGAACACCAATCAAAAAACGAACGTCATCACAACAAACGCTATCCCAAATTGCTGAACGACTCAATCATCTCCAACCTCTTGACCGTCCCCAATGAGAAACGACCTGCAATACCATAGGATGACATAACGAATTTTTCCCTGCATCCGAAGGGAACAAAAAATTCCATACGAAAAACGAGCCGTGTCATGTGGTCCCCAAGCGTGCGACTGTGAAAACTACTTCTCTCGAAAAATGTCTAGTAAATTTCATAAAGATAACAGTGCCGTTATCGTTACCAAAACAGTGTTGGCCAACTTGACAACTCGAGGTTGGCATCATTCCCATAGACTAGTACGAATGAAATTATATTGTACTTACCAAGAATCGTCATTACGCTTCAGTGTTGTTTCAAAGCGCTTCAAACCCTAAGAAACCATTTGCATGCGAATCCCTCTGGACCAGGTGGATTCAATCGTCGTCTATTCGGGTGGCGAATGCCGATTTCTTCAAAGCGAGTCTCGTTTGAATTCGCGTGATGACGTTTAGTTTACATGACTTCGGGATCATTTTTCACGAAGTGTGAAAACGCAGAAATAGATGGATGTTAGTTTGTATGTACTAGGATGGTTACTTTTGGAAAGGTTCCGATGTAAATGAACGCATAGTAGAATTACGTAGTTATAAATGATGTATTTTCGATAATGTAATGAATAATTGAATCGAAGAGATAAAGTAACGTCGATTATTCCATCGAATAATTGAAATAGTAAAACGCTGATGAAATTTTTAACGAGTTCTCAAAAATGTTCAAAAAAGAGCAATACGTTTTCGAAATTCTCAATGTTCTTTCGAATTCTGTAAATGACGTAATAATTCGTCCCATACGTTCTCTTGAATTCTCACCATGGCCACTCTAATCAATCTCCCCTGAGTCGTGTCCGCAATTACACCTCGGGCCCCGCAATTTTTCTCTCTAATGAAACCTCTACTCCTCCGTCATTCTCACCCAAGAAAATCATTGCGAACCAGGAAGTCCCGTGGGACTCGTGATTACCCCCCGTCGAAATTCGTTACGATAGACTTTTTTCGTCGCGTCGATTTCGTCGTTCAAGTTCAAGACCTCCCGGTTTCATTGAAGCCGAGCGAATCAATTAAATTCATTCAAGCAACGAGATCCCGCGTGGGCGAGTAGTGCTTTCCGGGTGTACGAATGGCGGCTTATCGATAAGGGCAATCGCGGGCCAATACACTCGTATTTCTTTTGTGACGAAACGCTAATGCAGACGTCGACTCGTCGCTATAAATCACGATTATGTGGGACAGGGCCGCGGGCACGGTCCGCTCATGCCGAACCCTCGACGGCGCGGGTTTCACGCTGATTTATCACGCTCGGTGCATGTATAAGCTCGGCGGGGGAACGCGGAAAATTTATCTCCGCGCCTGCGAAAGAAAGCTTTTTATCGACTGCCCCGCGATCTCCGAAAAAAAGAAGATCCCTCGACAGGTGCACTCGTAAGCCAATTTCGGCGTGTCGCGAGAAAGCCGCCGCACTTCATTCTTGCTGGGTGGTTGGGGCAGATGTTGTTTTGTGATTCCGGAGATTTTTGACTTTGTGTAGATTATTGTGGATTGAGTGGTTTGGTTTTTATTAGTGTGGTTGAGAGAGTTTTGGGTCATTTTGAATTCGATTGAATTCGGAGTTCCGAAATTTCGAGACCCAAATTTCATATTCGAATGGAGAACGTTCTAGAGGAGAAGCATTCAGAAATTTGGGAGTTAGGAAATTGGGATATGGTGATTCGGGAATTTGGGAGTGTTTTTCGATAGTTTAGAAGATTGGCAAGTTTTCGAGTTTATGAACTCGGAAATCCGAATCCGAAATTTCAAAATTCAGAATTTGGACATTTTGAGATTGAGAATTGAATTTAAACAAATTCTGAATGCTTACACAGCGAACTTCATAAATGTCCGAGTTTTTCCGGTATTGGAACACTTGAAACTTGAGGAACCAGAATTCTCGTAAATTTCGGAATCATTAGTATAAGAATTCGTAATCATTGATATACAAAATTTCTTCAATGACCTAATTTATCATTTGGATAAATCGATGAGGGAGAATCGTTTCTAAAAATATAAAAACTATTCAGAAACTTCATTCGTGACAAAATGTCTGTTGAATCGACTTCTTCCGAGTACTCAATCCTCCAAAGTCTGCAAATACGTGAATGCATAAAATCACAGAGACACTTATCATAATTGATCAGAAAACTTTTCCCGAACGCTCAGTGGTAACTTTCCAAAGGAAACCCCGCCACATTCATAACACCCATCGAAGCGGAAGAAAACTACCTCGTTACGCTACAAAATGAACAGCCGAAAGTTGACGTCGGGCCGATATTCATCGCGGCCCAATTAATTACCGCAAAACTTGGACGTGACTCGGCGCATCGTCAACCGAGTCACGCTGACGTGCTCATAAAGTCGTCTCGTTTCGCAGACGATTTTTCACATTTGTGCCAAAATTCGCGACGCTTAATGGACCTCGCCTCCAGAGATTATTCATAGAACCTCCGCTTCCCTCACTTCGAAGCCCTGAATAATCGCGCTAAGCTCGTTGTCGCAAAGTTTTTTCCCGTCCCACTTGAAATATCGCGGTCGGAAAATCAAAGTCCGGCGACGGTAAAAAGCGAGATCGCTGGCCCGACGTTATAACGATAGTCACGGTCTTGTCCTTTTTGGCTGCACCCACATTCGCCGCTAACCGGTTGTGCAAGCAATAAAATTATATCTCGAAACGGTTGCATGTAATTGCGACGCGATTTCGGGCTTCTTTATGTAGGAGCCGAGATACACTTTTGCGATGTTTCGTAATAGGTGACATGTGCTCGGTGTTTTTGTTATCGAGATCCGATGCAGGCGATTCGGATTTCCCAGAAGTTTGTGGCTTGCGAAACCGGTGGAAAATGATCGTTTGAATTCACAACGTCATAAGTTAGGGCTTAGACAAAGGTCAATTCTACATAAATTATCAGTATCATAAATATACATAAATTATGGTTTACGGGTGCAGGGCTGTTGCCAAAATAATCCCCAACGTAATTAGATAGTTCTCAGTTTCTCCTCATCGATGAGCCGTAATTGCCCGAAGAAAGCGCCGCGAGAAAATGGCGCGAGATATATGACACGTCAGACTTGCCCGATTCGTGTCCCCCTCGTAAGTAGCGCCTGACACGGCACGATGTATCGGGGTTCGAGAGAAAAACCGACGCGTTCGCATTTTCACTTATCCCCTTGACAGTCTTGTTTGCGTCCCCCGGAGATAATCGAAGACACTGGATGTGCAGTCGCGTCTTGTCGATTTCCGCATGAAGCGATCTCGCGATAAGGAGCGCGTGAATCCGCGAGGATTTCTCCGAGCTCCCGAAAGTTAAATCGACGACGCCGGCATTTATTTGTTTCTTTCTCTCTTCCAAGATCGCGAGCTCTCCTCGCGATTCGATAAGCCTCGCTTGAAAGGTTTCACAGATGGAATTCTTTTCGTCGGAAGGTCGTCGCGATGTTTTTCCAGGGTTCTCCAAGTTCTTGAACTGAATCTCGATATTACTTGTTTGGAGGAAAGTGCATTATAGGTAATGACTTTGGGAAATTTGATTTCGTTTTCTTGGTCGAATATGTATTGGATGCAGTTTCTTGAGTTCCGAGAGAAGAAGTATTACGATACTGATGAATATCGGAATACGATTCGTTCAAAACATACTGTAAATTTTTGGTTCGGGATGGAGAAAAATGGTTGGGTCGGAATGTGGTTACTCGTGTAAGTCAAACGCGAGAATGAATTGTTGCCAGAGCAATCTAGATGCTTGTCCAGATCGCTAACAGTATCGAGCGTTGGGATCAGAGCAGCATCGCTCGAGCGAGTCACTCAGCCTTGGTCCAAAGGCTAAAAACCGCGACGTCTATCTCAGCTATTGACGTGAGAGATATTAATGCAGTTCGAATTGCATCGCTAAAAAAAAATAGAAAAGGTCGTGTTAAAGAAAGTGTGTCAGTTCAGGATAGTAGCTGTCGATCAAGAACATCATGTCAGAATTGAGGGAAAGTCTTTGAAATCATTCACTGAAAATGCACGAGTGATTATGGTTGAAGCCAACACGAAATTCTGGGAAAATTACTATAGACACGAAGAATCATTGAATGACACCTTGAAATGATAAATTGGTTCCCTTTGTTCATTGTACCTCGTCTCTAAAAAATTCTCGAAAATTCTTACGTTTGGGACACCTCTCAAACGAACAACACTGCTTTTTCCTGTGTGCATCCTCGTTCTTCATTAACTCAAATTAAATATTTTTCTCCACGGTCATTGAGAGTCGCGCCAGGTACCCGCACTATTTACCCACGCGCCCGTCACGTAAGAGCATAAAGAGGAGCAGTACCGGCGAGTCCAGTGCCCTCGGATCGCATTGGTTCACAAAGACCGCCGACCAGAAAACCGTTTCGCAATTCAGCCGGACGTCAGTGAAAGGAGTCGGTGGCCCTGGAGGCCGCAGCGCCCCAAGTGTAATCCTGGAACAGGAATTGCTCGGCAAATAACTCGACACCTCCTCCTCCAAACCCTTTTTCAAGCAACTGTCCTCCAACTCCCGACATCCCCATTTCTGTTTCGCTCTTTATCGCCCCCGTCCATTGCTCGCCCTCGACTTTGTTTGGCCCTTCACGTCGACACCGTCCTTTGATTTCGAATCGAACGCGACTTTTCTGCGAAAGCCCCTGACGGCAATTATAATCGTTGCATTCAATTCCCGGGTATTGTAATCCGGAGCTGTCGTGTTTTTTGTTTTGTTTGGGTTGTTTGAGGAGTTTGGTGGTGGATGGGGATTTTTTGTGGTAGACTAGGAGGGTGGTTTTTTTTGTGTCAGAGGATTCATGGATTTGTACGAAAGCTCGAGAAGCTGAAAAATTTAATGTTTGATATTCGTGTGTTCAGAGTGTGCACCCAAAGTTTTCAAGGATAGTGCAGAACAGCATTTTTTGATAGAATGTTGGCCTTACTGAAGATTTTAACAACGAAAATCATCATGAGGTGATGACGTACAGAATTCTCTTAGTCTTTTTGTCTGCAGACAAGGGCCTTTACCGGACTTCACTGTAATGATGTGTCCGTTTATAATTTACCAGCGTCTACCAGGCGGCAAGCTTTACAGCCTAGAACCGTGAGGGAGCGAGGATCTTTCTATTACCGCTGGCTTGACATGTAATATTGCTTTAATGGCGAGTCAGACGGAGAAAGATAAAAATGTCAGTAGAAAAAGATAAATCCTGTACTTAAATTTTCGCATTTATTGCCGCTACAGCGAATCACAGTTTTGCCTATTAGCGTCAAATGTGAATGCAAATTGTCGGAAATTAATGATTTTGAGTTATCATCAAAAATGATCACAATTCTTCAATAATTTTGGAGTACGATAATTTGTGAAGAAAAATCATTCTTCTTATCTGAAATGGTAGAAAGGTGCAAAAATGTCAATTAACAAATAAAATTTCGACTTGAGCTACCATTAATAGTTACCAACGTTCATGTAATACGTAAAAAGTCCTCGAAGAGTCTGGTTATCTCGACCCTACCCCCGCTTTCAATCTCGTTCCAGGATACTAACGTATCTCCCAGTGTCATCTTTGACTTTCCCGACGAAGTTCAAGCGCCAGGATGTACACCCTAGTGCCCTTCAGTTCCAACTTTCTGGCACGCGATACCCTGCGATATTCAGATGCGAACAAATCCGATGTGTGGGTACGCGCGTTAGTATATTATAGCCACAATCCCGCGGGCGCGCGTTCCCGGGTATGAAGTGAACTCGACACGATGGCATTCAGGCCGCAGCGAGTTTTGAAGCGAGTTATCTGACGCCGACGCGACGCTCAATGTGTTTTCAGTTCGAAGATCCATCGATATCCAGACGTGCCGTGACTTCTGAGGGCGCTCTGTGTTTCTGTACTCGCTTTAGTGTCGTCCAGATACCAATCATTTCCGATCGATCCTCTTTGTATCAAAAATATCTTTGCCTGTCGAGAAAATATGCAAAATTCCGACCATGGCGGTGGAAAGTTCGAGTCTGAAGATGTTCCCATCTAATATCACAAGATTTTCGGATTACGAAAGACACGATTCCATTCGTGAAAATCCTCCGAAAATCAGAGCACTTTAACTGGACAACAACCCAGCGTAATACCACCAAGAGTATTCACTTTGGTCCGAGTGTTTACTTTTTCGATTCCCCTAATGGACCCGAGCCAATCGTTTTTGTCGGGGGCTAGTGGCTGAAAAATAGCAACCGAATCGTAGCCTTGCACTTAATCCAGGGTAAAAGGCGAGGTCGATTAAGCCCCCGACGATGCGGTCCATTACCCGAGCTCGAAAGTACATCCAAACGCGATATTTCGACTCGGCCGGTATTAAAATTCATGGAGGAGGGCGGGCAATAACCGGAAAGTCGTAAAGAGCGCGTTATCTCGCGCGTTGGACGTAACTCCGGTCAAGCTGTTGGGGCATTTCTTACGCTCTGTGACGCGGCAATTTAGGCATTTGACCTTGCCGGGGTTCAGCCGTTTGACCCCGGCGCAATGTCTCTGTCTGGGGTCCGTAAGGCGAATCTCCAGCTATTTTCTGTGTCGCTGCAGTTGCAGGGAGTCTTTGGTGTCGTTAATCTGATGGGATATTCAATAAACTCGAACATATAATAATCATTTTACAGTGAGGAATAGTGAGTTGTATATTTTCGGAAATTCGAGTGATTTAGAATTCTGGAATCGAAATGAAAAAATTCTGTATTTGAACCTGTATAAGTTTTGGGGAGAAAATGTGTATCTTTCAATTCTGAAATACTTGAGACGAAGTATTGGATTAAAAAAAAATTAATATTGTAATTATATCGAATCGGAAGTGTTGAAAGGATTCAGATTTTGCTGATCATTTTGAAGTTAAGTCTTTCCTCCGTTCTCCCTAGTATCTCTCAGTTTTCGCCCACTCGCATTCCGAAGCGACGCTAAGTTTCCGCGCTATCGAGCCTCGTACGTTTCCGCCTAATCGCCGCAGGGTACCTTCTTTACGCGGCACGTTACGTACGATCTTTGGATCGGTAAAAAAAGTCTTCCCT
The DNA here is from genome assembly GCA_030522785.1 of Platygaster equestris. Taxonomy (NCBI): domain Eukaryota; kingdom Metazoa; phylum Arthropoda; class Insecta; order Hymenoptera; family Platygastridae; genus Platygaster; species Platygaster equestris. The sequence continues at coordinate 12,077 of JAPYZK010000610.1, forward strand.
CCTGACAATGCCGGTGAAAAACTTCGAGTGCGCATTTTCGCGCAGTTATTCACGATCGCATTTGCATCCGCTCGCGGTATATGCGAATTAATAGATGTTTATCGGCGATAGTGCAGCCATGTGGGCGTGGGGGTATCCGGCTCTAAGGACCACGTGGACCATTTGCACGTTTGAAGAAGATATGAATCACGAGGTCAGTTTGATTTCAAATGATGCGTGGATCAGATTTCTGAGTTTTTTTAACAAGCTTTTTTGGTGTTTCGCAGAATTGTGTTTTTATAATTTTGTCCATAAGGTATTTTTTTTCTCATCAGTTTTATTATAGAACTGTGAGCTACTATGAAAAAAAGGCATTTGGTTTACCGAGAAACAGAGAAAATGTGGAGGTTTTCATCAATGCCTATGAATGCCGATGCGTTCAATAATATGAAGTCACGTGATGCGCACTCGAGCCCTGACGAGAGCCTCGATTCAATGAGGATTTCAAGAACCCTTCTGTTGGTTGTATCGTAGTCGATTTCGACCGGTTGCATCAATATGAGAATGCTCTTACGACTAATAATAGATGAATAAATTGACGTTGCTTTTTAGGTCGAGTATTGTTCGACCGAACGGAAAAAAATAACTATATACACACGTAGAGAGCAGAATTTATGAAGCGTCACTTAAATCCATATCATTACGCGATTTCGTCTTTTATTTCGGTTTTATGAGACGAAGTCTTTTGCGAGAAAAGACAGATTTCTCATAGAAGGCACTTAAACTTGGAGCTTTACGCGTTTTTTATGTAGTTGTAATTAAAAATGTATTTCTAATCCGTGTTAATTGCTTCGAATGAAGGTCGAAGACAGGGAAATTGAAGTTTTTATGGATTAGTATGATATTTATCTTGACATTATGTATGTTAAGTCAAGTTCGTAAAACTCCCACTCAGGAAGACCGTCAAATCTGAATAATAGTGATGATTCTTCGTTCAGGATCTGACCATTGATTTACTTCCCTTCGCGTTAACAACGGTGTCTTTTTAAGACATCCAATGAATTGACTAAGTTATCGCTGTTATTTTATTGCTGACAGTTCATGTTTCTCGGATTTGATTTCAAACCGAAATTCAAAACAGTTCTAAACCAATTTTAATCACTTCTATTACATTACTGTATAAAATTCTGCAAGAGCAGGATATCCCTCATTCAAATAACCGTCAGAATCCAGGCTCAGGTAGCCATCTCAAACAAAAAATAGCGCAAAAAATGTTCAAACCCTCAAAAATACACTCCCTCATTTTTTACGTGAAATGTAGAACAAAAACACGAATTGACGCGCTTGTAAAAAAGTCAGTGGAATTTATTACACCACCCCCGGGCCGCTGCTTTCAATAAAATACGCCCCGTAACACAAAAGAGTGCATCGCGCGATAAACGCACTTTTTCCTTCCCGTCGAGTTTCGAGAATGAAATAAACTGTCATCCCGGCGTTCCGAAAGCGGCAAGAGAAAATAATGCACGTCGGGTTTTCAGAGTGTATGATTAAGCATCGATTTTCTCGTGTAACTCATTAGGGTTCTTTGCCTCGCTGGAGAACGGACAGATGCGGAAATAAAACGTCCGATGTCAGACATTGCATCGAGATCAAATGAGCTGATGGGAATAACGAGGTCGGCCAGATACGTGACCGATTGGCAGAAGTGGCACCGGCTCTTCGCCCGGGGCATCAGCCTCTTCGCCAATATTGCGTTTTTTCGGCCGAGCTTATAATTTTTTTTCACCTTAGGCGAGAGAGTTTTAGGATTTTTGGAGAAATTCTGGAATTATTAGTGACTGGAAACAATTTAGAATTTATGCATCAACCCAGAATTATTCTCAAAAGAAAATAACTACATCGATTTTTCGAGATCACAAAAAAAGTGTTTCCGCAAGAATTTCTGGTCAAAAAAATTGTCCAATAGTTTCAAAAAAATTAAAACAAATCGATTAAGATGTAGAAAAAACAATAATATCGTGAGCTCATCAAAAAAATTGTCCACTGCTTGAATCAATGTATCAAGTTTTCTAACATACTGCAGGAGTTTACGATCGATAATTCAGTGCATTTATCACATAACATTTTCATAAAGAAGTCATATTTGAAGCTAAAAGACTCTAATCTTGCCTCTTAAGTCTCGGAGTCCATTATTTCTGCGGAAATGGAAAGTTCGGCTGAACGTTACGGGTCGTTTTTCGTTATCTTAGCTGGTTTTTTGTGGCCATTCGTAATTTATGGCACGATTACGTTTCATATTGGTTCCAGATTGGAGCCATATCGAAAGTGATTTATGGAAACAATGTATCGCCCAGTAAACAGATTGTGCTACTCGAAATTGGAATCGTACATAAATCAAACATGTGCCATTTTTCACTCAGTTTTTCGGGAAACGGGATTTTATGTATGCGTGCATAAAAAAAGTGGCGAATCTTATCTCTATGGAATACCCCATTAGTTGTCTTCAGATAATATATTTTGGTATTTCAATTTATTATTCAAAATTTGCGCATTATTCAAAGTGCATCATGTATGCAACATCGAACGTATCATTTTTTTCACGTAATCAATCACGTCAATTTTTTGATGAGATAACGAAGAAACATGTAGGGGAACCGCATATTCTTCTGAAACATTCTTCTTCAGAAACTGGAATCCCATTCTCTTCAACGTGATCGAAAAATGAATTCCACCGAGGCGTTGCAAGAACGTACATGAAGAAAAGTGAGAAGGAATAATATGTATATTTGATCTTACATCACAGAGATACCGATGGAATATTTTATATTTATGGGTTCCGCAGTGTTTGAAATCTCAGATCCTATTATTTTTATCAGTTTACTCTACCTTCGAGAGCAAGGAATCAATTTTCTCTTCGGCGACTGTGTGACCTCTCCACAATCCGTACTACCTAGCGTCAGCTACAAATTCTTATCATTTCTGTATTCAGTATTTCTCGTTCACTCTCGAATTTCTGTAACTTCAACATCACTGCATATATTTATGGGTGGGGTATAAAAATGAATACTGTCCACATTTTTCTTTCTTGTATAACCATAGAGAAATCATTGTGAAACCATGAATTTTCCAGCTGACGACTCATCACAATATTACACTTCTCACCGAACTAATCTCAGAGAGTACCTCCGAGTTCTCTCTTTGCAAAACGACAACTTCAACCAGCGTGATCCATAAAAAAAATATAATTTCTAATTATAAGTCGCGAGCTACTCGGACCGTTGTTATTACAGCACCCTCACCCTCGTTACTCAATAGAACGACGGAGAAGCTAAATGCGAGTCCTTTTGTCCTCCGCAACGTGCTTTCAGTTGAATTTCAACGGAGAAGCCGGAGTCGTCGTTTCGAGAGAGCACTCGAGACGTCCTTTCCCTTGTGGCCAGCGACCTTAAGGATTTACCAGGATCGCGCCTTGTCGCAAATAACATCCGTTTTATTTGAGGCTAACTGATGAGTCGGAGAGGGCACTTCCGACGAAGCTATTTCGGAAGATAAAGGGTTGGCCCTGATCGCCCATATTATCTAGCCCTAACTTTGCCCCGCACAAACAAAAGGGAGTCTCGCTATTCATACCTCATTTTGAGGGTTAGTGGAGAAATGAGAGTGTGCGAAGAAGCGCTTTTCGAGCACTTGAGATTATTGTGGGGATTAGGGAACACAACAGATGGCTTATGACGTGTGTACTGGATTTGTTTTTTATCCTTGGATGAAAAAATCTTTGATAGATTAGAAATGACTTTGAAAAATATGAATTTTGCCTATTATTTCTGGAATGATATTTGAGTAAGATTTTTTAAATTTTTTCATAGAGAAATTCGTTTTCGATGTTTCTGAAACAGACGTACATAGTTTGTCCTGCCACGGTTTCTCTATAGCACTCAAGATCTCATTAGACCTACCCCCGCGTACGCAATTAGTCCGTCACTGACTTATCGCGCGATATGTATAATACTGTTGATACACGAGAGTTCCTTGGTGTTCCGCAAAAAGCTCTCGCTCGACTAAGTACACCTTGCAAATACTCACATACGCGCCACTTCCGCATGCTCGTTATCATCAGTTCCATTAAACGCACGAAAGTAGCCTCGCAGCTGACGGAAAAAATCTAACAGTATCGAATGTACATAATTTTAAGTCTGCAGTTATAAAATCACGTTTCTATAATCGACTTTTCTGAATTTTTTAAACTTGATAGCGAAATCACCCCAAAAATTAACTGGAACACGTCAGTCATTCGAACTTTTTGAAATTGTCAAAATTTTTGAATTCTGAAAATCTGTACAATTTTCGAAATGTTCGAACCTTCGAAATTTTGAAAAATTTCATAACTGTCGAAACTTTCAGAAGTACCGAAATTCTCAACATTTTTGGAAGTATCGAATTTTCAGAATTAACAAAATTCTGAAAACTCTTGACATTTTCAACCGTTTTCTCGATTGCCAAAATTTTTATAATTTTCGCAATTTTGAGAATTTCCGAATTTTGCAAAATAACAAGAATATGAGAAATTACGAACCCTTGAAAATTTTCAAGAATTTTCAAAATTATCGAAATTTTAAAACATTCCAAAAGTATGAAAATATGTGAATGTTTTGAGTTTTCGAAATTCTTGGAATATTGAAAAACTTTAGAAATTTATAAAATTTTTCAAATTCCAAACATTTTTGTAAATCTCAAAATTTTCCAAATTTCAGAATAATCACGATTCCCAGAATTTTCTAAATTTTCAAAAAATATCGAAAGTTAAAAATTTTCAAGAATTCTAAAACTATCACAGTTTTCAAAAATTGTTGAAACATTTCAAAAATCATTAAAATTCTTCAAATTCTTCAAACTTAGAAAAATACCAACATTCCCAAAATTCAAGAACTTCAAATTCTTGAAATTTTGAAATAACCCAAATTTCAAAAGTTCTATGTGAATTTGTGTGACTACTCTGTATTCTGTAACTCCATTTCAAGTACTCAATCATTTCGTATTGTACAAAAAACAATCGGTCTTCATATTGGGTCTCGATAAAAGTTATTTGACAACCGTCGGTACACGTCATCTGCGAAATCGACGTGGAAATAACAAACAAAAAAAAACAAAAAAATCAAATCGAGAATGCAGGGTGGTGAACGAAAAAAACCCGGTCTACCTGAAAGTTCAATTAACACGTACCGAGCACGGCGGGCAGTTCTGTCCCGAGCCGGAGCACAATGCGTGTCGTGTACGCGCGCATCAATTTGTCCCTATGCAATTGTTTCATATCAGTACGGACGAGCTGCTGCTAACTTGCAATTCAGTCAACTAGCCCGGCATTGTACGGACCGGGAACGCGATTACGCCGAACGCTAACGTGCGTACGAGCCCAGATACAGATGTATCAGGTGAAATTAGCGGGACAAGTGGGCAGGCGCGAATCTCGCCCCCATGACTCTCAGCGAAATGTCGGATGTCGCGATTAGATGATTGATAACACATAATCTGTAATTCTCAAATAGACAAAATCGTTATAGACAAGTTTCTCGAAGGAATTGCGTTTAAATGTTTGATTATTGGGAAAAATTTCCAAGTTCAGAAACATTCGAATTTAAATGTAGAACTGAAAAATATCAAGGTGGTGAATTTCAGGATCGAAATTCATGACCCTCAGCGAAATGTTGGACGTCGCGATTAGATAACTAATAACGCATATTTCGCGACGTTAATGGCCGCCTCGGGACGCCCGAGCGTTGTGCATCACGCGCACGTGCCGAGGTATTTTATGGTCCTCCGAGCCGGATCGGTCGCGGAGATTTGAGATCAAGATGCCGCAATGGCGCCGAAACCAGGGGAAAATTTGTGAGGATTCCATATTCCAAAATGACCAAAATTAAAGTATTCATAGTGCCGAGAAAAAACATAATATAATTTATCCGTTTTTTAATCAAAACGCGAGAATCGCAGTTTTTCCGTAGTCATACCGAAAAAAACCACGAAACCCGAAACACCCCGATGTTCAATGCCTGTACAAGCAAGCGACTGTCGCGAAAATTTCGGACAATGCACGACCACACATGCCTGGCTCGGGGTAACTTTACAACTGCAGTAAGTGTATCAAACGTCGACCACACGTTACGAGCTCAGCACTTTTGGGAAAAAGCTCCGAGGGCTTCTCACATTTCAGGAAGTTCGCGGGAGGAAAGGAGACGGCCGTGCTGTGTTACCGCGGGCTGTAACGATATCGCCTTTTTACACATGTATCGCTTGATATTTTTCAATCGTGCCCGGTAGGGCAACGCCAGCTGTGCTTGACGGCGAGCTTTAGCACTCCGAGTACAAAATCGAGACATCGTCGACGGCAACTTTCGTCGTTTCGTCGATCCTCGTGGATTTAATAAAAGCTCCGGCCTCTTGAAACACTGGTTCCCGTGATGCCCTCGCCTTTTTGAAAATCAGCGCCCCGGAAGTCACGCCGAAAAATCCGGTTTCTTAATATCGTGGCTCGTGGTGCGTGAAATCGGTTGAGCTTTTCATGTAGCGTTGATAAGGGGAAAGGTTGAAGACCGCGAAAAATATTATTACTAGAAATTTGAAAATGAGAAAAATTCGTAACTTAGAAGCTTTAATTCATGAACTTCTCCGATTATAAGTAAAAAAACGCGAAACTTCTACTAAGGAATGTATAATTCTAAAGATGATTAAAAAAATATTTAGATTTTTCTCTGGGACTGTGCATCTGATTGCATGTAAAGTTTGTTATGCGAAACAAATCTCTCGCCTCGTAAAACCCACTTCGACCGTGCATAGCTGGCCGCTGTATTAGTTGGATTATTCGTTACTTAGCGGGTATTGTCGATATACCCTTCATTGCGCCATATCACTTGTTCTGCAGAACTAGGACAATGCTATTGTTACCTGCAATAATGCCTCCGCCGTTATTTGCGTCGTAATTAATTCAACTCGCCTAATTTTGATTAATGACAAACTATGAACAGTATCCATCTACGATACCAAACCGAATCATGTTTCACAGTCAAAAAGCTCACGAGAAATCATTCCTTCGTCGTCGAATTTATCCTCCTCATAAAACAAATCGTGCAACGATGAATCAAATCGATCTTCGGAGTTGAATGGAATTGGTATTTGTTTACCATAAAACTTCGCAGTTGCGGAGATGCGAACTTTGCATGAAACTCTTCCCTTGTCCCATTTTTATTCTCGAATTTATATGTTTCAAGTGAAACAATGACGTAGTTTCGGGTTTGTTGGAATGCCAATAAAATGTTTGAAGGTATACAAATGCAGGAAGTTTCTACAACAGTGTGCATCTTTCAGCTTGAGGATTTGGAGATGATATCCATTTTCGGGGCAGAAATTCGTGAAATGAATGGAATGGGATTTCATGTCTAAACTTTTCGAACATTGTCTAGAACTGATTGTAGAGAATTGTTTCCTCCAAAAATCGCATATTGCATGATTTTTTGTCATTTCAGTTCGTATACAATGCATTTTGAAGATGTTTCTATCTGTCACTTATCTAAGTACAAGAATTGATATATATAGGAAGTTAACGAGGGTCTCGAGCAAAAAATGTGGCTTGTCTTTTTATAGGATCCTACGTTTTTTTAAGCTTTGTCTTTCTAACCCAGAGTAAGTGGAACACCAGCTCATAATAATTGCAAATGTCTATTATTGAAGAAAAAGCAGCAAGGTTGGTTTAATTATAAAGATGTTGAATCGTAAGGCAAACATACCCAGGAAACTTGCATTCATTAATAAGCGTACCGCGGGCACTTTGTAATTATTATAATGAACAGTTAAACGCGACTTGCGCTGTCCCTCCACTTGTTGCAACAAACGTGTTCCACTCATTAATTCTTCTTTTCCCATCCATCTTGCCAAACAGTTATTCACTTTTCACACATTTGAATTAAATAAACTGCCGGAAAAATCAGCTCGGCGACAGTGTGATAAAAAGTGGTCATTAGTTCTCGCTTGAAAATTTATTATGCAAACTTGATTTATTCATAGTTTCTTCACCGTAACTCGCGTCGAGTGCGATTGAATTTTGATAAAGTTGCGCGGGAATGGACATTAAAAGCCCGAACCTCTTAATTATACACCAAAGTCCTGATCTATATGGATGCCACTGCTTCTTAGACGCGAATTTTGTGGATCAATCTCCGGTGAGCTACCGAAAAATTCAAGATAATAGTACTTATCCGAGATCAATAAGAGATTATGACACAGACAGGGAGAAGAAACGTCGCGAAAAGTAAAAGAACGGAACGCCGTGACCCAAAGGAAATAGATTCTGTCGAGCGTGGAAAAAGTATGATACATTGGACGCGCGAGCTCAATGCATCAATTATTTCGCGACGTATGATACTTTTTAAATTACTGTGTCAAATTGTGAGATATTTTCGTACCCTATTTTTCTCCCGCGAAGACCTCGGCGGCAGTAAAGGTGTTTGGTATTTATGAAGTCTTCCGAAAGGAAATATATCGCGAGAAAATGCTCGACGTGACGCTACGATTTTTCCTATTTTTATGGCCTTTTTGTGGGGAAAACTGATGCTTCATGGGGCTGCAAATCTTTTGGTGGATTAGTGTTGACTTTTATGAACGCGAAATTCAGTTTATGAATTATAGTTACGAATTTTGATGAGTTAAATAAAATATGTTAATGTCAAAATTTAGTGATTTCAGAAGTACTGTAAAAAATCTAAAAATCTACATAATCAGTTTCAAAATTGCTTAATTGATTTTTCAATTCTTTGACCTTTTGAAAAGGTTTTGAATATTCAAAAATTTCGAATTGAATCATGATCATTATTGTTCACTTTTACCGCAGAAAATGCAAACATTCGACGTACAATCCGAAATTGAATAAACAAAATGATATTCCAGTGTCCGCTAAAAACCTTGCATTCTATCGCGTTTATTTTCAAATTCAATTATTGGACAGGCATTTTATGAATATAAGCGTGATCCCGACGAAATTCAGTGGTCCATGCAATTATTTCCGCGTCACGTCAATTTCGAAAAAATATGGCACCGGGAAAATGGAGCTGTCTATCTCTCATAAAAGTTCGTTCAATAACTTTGACATCTCGATTTTGATGGAAAATTCTTCACATATCCAGGATTCTGAAAGACATGAAATTTCCAGGGAAAATCAGAAAATATAAAACGCCATGGAAAAATCATGGCGTTCAGAGAATTTTCAAAATGAAACATCAAATAATTTATCAAAAACATAACAGTGAAACCATAAATTCAGTCATGAAAATTAACGCACTACTGAAGTCTTCAAACGGTTCAGGCATCGCTGCATATTGATGTGATGCTCATTCGAAACTCATGAATTGGACATATTGACCCAACCACAATTAATTGATGTCAAGCCAAACCGTAAGAGGCCTCAATTTCTATAACACGATCGTTCCTGTCTCCATTTGAGAAAAAATCGAACTTAAGAAAGTATTCGAAATCCTCCAATCAAAAAAACAAACATGGATACCGCATCCATATAATTCCTCTTGGTATGAAACTGCAACCTTTTCGTTCTTCTCTAGCGTTTACATTCGTGTAGCAAATTTATTCGACATTACCTCTGACACCGAAAATGAACGCTTCGTGGCCATCGAAGCGGAAGCATTCTAGTTCTTCTGACTACGTCTGGCTCGCTTCCTCTGACTCTTTGGCACGGCGGAGGTACATTTTTCCGAGCTGCCATCGCGACGATCCACCATCGCGGCGAGATTCCGCGTGGTGTTAAATTTCGCATGGTAGTCGAGGTTTGCGGCTTTGTTCCCGAGCTTCGCCCCAATGCGCCGTTCCCACGAAGACTCTTTACTGTCTTGGCGCCTTTTTTCCTCGACTCCCCGAGTTCCTGCGCTCGCTCTAATTTGCCCTTCGCCCTGCATATTTCACCTTTCGGGATTTCTCTAACCAGAACAACTGTTCGTATCGACTTCATTATTCCGTGAATCTTTTGGAGTCAAAAACAGCCGAGCTTTCGCTGCAGTTTCAAAAATAAGTACTTGGAAACTAACAGATTTATGTGGTCAGAATCTTTACCGAAAATCGTATTCAAGTCATTGATAACTCTAAATGAAAGAAAATTATTCATAAACTCCCAACATTCCCCAACTGATAACTCAATTGAAACTTCCACGTTTTTTCACTCCCTCTCTATTTCAGTCGACTCTCATCATTGAAACTTCTTCATTCTTTCATCACCCCCTTCCGAACTTTCTCCCTGTAACAACTTCTTGAAAAACTCACTCGGATATTTTCCATTCTAAAAGGAAAAAATGCATATTTCCCGCTTTGAAGTCTCGAATGAAAGAAACTGGATAATTACCAGTTCCCCGAAGTGTCGAGCATTCGTATCAATTTCTTAGTGCCGCGAAGGCGTGGCGGGAATGAATTTCTCCTTGCAAGTGTGCTCGGTATCAATTAAAAGTTCCGAAACGCAACGCGGACGTGCAGTTGATTATGATTTGAGATAACCTAACGAGCAAAGGCACCGGCCGAGGTGAAAGTTCCGACAGTTCGCTGAGGGACGAAGAACGGTATCGTTCGTATCTGGTGCTTAGGAGCCCGCGCTAATTCGCAATTATCATCGACAGAAACGAGCCGAAACGTACGGAGTCGCGAATCATGCGCCCGTAATTGCGAAGCTCGTGCATAGCTAGCCTCTGAAACGCCGGGATCTTAGATAACCCTTATCAACGCGCCGGAATCATAATTACGTTTCGCGGATCCAACGAAAGCCGGCGTTATCGAAAAACGTTGGAGTGGAGTGAAACTTGAAGGAAAAACCTGTTTTAGCGCGGTGCTTACGTATTTTCGCGCAGATTTTGCACTGGTTATCAATCAAGGCTCGTGAAAAATGGTCGATCGGGACTTGGCCCGAGGAACGTCATCTGGTACCTGCAGAATGCATGATCGACGAGGCTCGCGGTTTTCTGTGAAAAGTTGAATATTGATGCTGAAAGGGGTACGTTCATCGGGCAGATAACGAAAATCATCGCCTGCTAACTCGATGGATCGAATTTGCAACGTCGCGTGAATGAAGCCGCGATCGGAAAAGTCACTTGTTGCGAGGACTGAGGAGTACTGCCAAAAAAATCTCGGAATCTTTTTTGAATCTTTCGAAAATGTTCGAAGTGCTTGCGAATTACCTTATAATAATTCCTAACATAATCTCATTATGTTCAGAAAATCATTTAAGACGAGAGACGAAACCCAAATTCTTGAAAATTTGTAGAAACTCCCATAAACCCAGATGCCATTCGACATCTTCGCGCACATAAGCTCAAGCCCCGATCTATAGGTATTTTTTCCCGATGCAGAAGTCTGTGCACTCGCGCGTTTCTCGAGCCGTCACTGCCCATTCATTTTGCAACGTCAATCGGTATCGACGGATTGAGAAGGCGCTTAACATCGCGTCATTATCGTCGAGAATCTGAAACGTTTCCGTGCCGCAGCGATGGACAATGGGCTTTTTAATCATGCTCTTTTAACGTGTCTCCTCTCTTTGTACTACCTTCGCTCGCACTGCGAGTTCAAGTCAGACAAGTGGAGCGTTGAGAGATCCGAGGATCGTTCTGTTTGAACTCCTGCAGTCAAGTTTCGAAACTGCCTGAATGGTCTCGAGTATTATTATTCGGAAATCGTTCGAGAGAAATGTCAAAATTGATGTCGTAGAATCAATATTGCATCGTCTTGATTAAAGATTGAAAATCGACGGAAGTTCCGTGAGTTCTTGTGTTTCTGGGCTCGATTGGGCTTTACCTTGATCGAAATACATGAATTAATGAGAATTGTAGGAGTCGCGGAGAATTAACGTCGTATTGTTCGTTTGACTACTGAGTTTGAGTCTTTCGGCGTGTTATTTATAATGAATTGGAATGTTTCGACTATCGTCGATTGTTTATTATTTAGTTGTTCACTGGAAATTTGCTCTTAATTTATTTCTTTAATCGATTGCCCTAGAACAGGACCATTTAGAGCTCTGAGAAATCATTTAGAGGAACGTATTTTCACGTGCCCGCTGTGAATGGACGATCCAACGTATAGGCTTCTTCATTAGCGAAGCTGCGGAAGATTTCCAAAGCCTGCACTTGATTGGCAGACCCTTTCAATTATCAGCGTTCCATTATTTGTTCCCTCCGCTTTTCTCGAAATGCAGATCGAAATCCTTTTACGGAAAATCCGAATCACGACAATTTATGAATTGTGAGATTTAATACGATGATCGAGTGTGAGATCTATTACATTTATAGTGTATAATAGTATAAACAGTCGTAACTACTTCAAAAACATCGACTAGACTCTAAAATCCTTAAGAGGATTATGGTTCAGGACTTATAAGTATATGGTTCAGGACTTATAAGTATGGAGAGTAAATACTCGCAATGATGTCATTATCTCATATTCGTCTCAGTAGATATTATCATATCTACTGTGACGTAATAAGTCGAAAGTTAAGTTGGTCATTTTTACTTTTTTTCCTCTCATTATTTCGTAAATATGGAAAAAATTGAGACAATTCAAAAAATTTTCACAAAGAAACATCCTAAAAGACATGAAAAATAGGATAAAGTCTCGAAACAACCGACGAGAATTTTGTGAAACATCTTCTAACGTGCAGAAACAGTACAGGGGGGTTGTAGATCTTGCACAGAATCTTGCACAGACGCCCGCCACGTCACAGAGGCGCCGGCTGGCTCATTCCTCATAATGCTGTTTATTAGAAGGCTGTAAACTAAGCGCTTAGCAAATCCTCGGAAAGTTCGTTGCTACGGTAGACCGATGGTTCTCGTACTTAGCGGAGTTGGTTGCGTATCTACCGGCGTATGACCGAGTTTTCCAGGGCTTCAACAATTTCGTCTGCTCGGCGGGTGTACCTGTAAAACCGTCAACTACGTAAACCAAGCCCGACGAGGGCTTTGAGCAAAGTTTCCAAGTCCAACTGCAGTGGGCTTAAAGCACCCAAAGACTCACCTGGGTTGACCAATGTTGAAGTACCGTATCACGTAACGAGCCCTACCTGCACGAACTCGGTACACGGAGGGATTTATGGCAGTGTTTCTGTTAGTTACATAGAAAATGGGAACATTTGAGATTATGAATGTGTTGTGGTACGAGACAGTTCTGTACGTGATGCCTACGACTTGATTCAACGAATTGGAAACGATTATCAAAATCGAGCTTATTTCTAAAAAAATGTACATCTTTGAATAAGTATCCTCATTTGCAATGTTTTTATCTTCATCCACACATAAAACGATCTCATATTAACTGCACGAAAACACTCCCATAATTGCTGTAACAGTGGAGTGAAATTTGTCATCAAACAATGGTCACTCGTGTTCCATCCGAACGCGACTAATAACAGCATATACATTTTAAAGCCGCGAACGCCTTGATTTATCCCCGTAAAGTCGTGTTCCCTCTACAAGGCAATAACAGCCACTACGTTAACGTCTTGAATCTTCAACGTCTAGAGAGACGAGTCATTTAATAGAGTAATGATGTAAACCGAGCACTCACTTTTAATTGCAGACAATAAAGCAGAGCACGGAGAAAGCGCGGTCTCTTTTCCCGATAACCCAGAAATTGGGTCGTGGAGCGTTTTCCGCTTATTTCATTTTTCACCCGGCGATTGATGTCGATCGATCCGCGAATGAAAATTGATGAACGGAAATTGCGCGACCGAAGAGAAACAAACCGTGTCCATTTTTAACGTCACTTAATGAAAAAATCATTTTGACAGAAGTTTAAAAAAATGATTCAAAGTGAAAATTCTTCGTGAATTTCGAATAGTGCAAAATTTTGGGTTTTTGAAATTTTGAATTAATTTAAACAATTTTGAGTATTTCGAGGATTTTTATGATTTTGGAAATTTCAATGTTTGTGGCAATTCTACAAATTTCGGGAATTTCAAGAATTTGAATAAAAAATTATGAAAATTTCGGGGATTCAAATTTGTGAATGTGTTGGAATATGTAAAATTAAGAGATTTAGACGTTCTGAAAATATCAGCAATCTTGAAATTCTCGGTAATTTGAAAAACTTCATTAGTTTTAATATTCTACCACTGTTTTAGGAATTTTATAAATTCGAGAAATCCCAAACATTCTAAGAATCGTGAAAATTGTTTAAACTTTGAAATTTCGGGAATGTACTGAGTTTTTTAAATTTTATTCCAAACATTTCGAAAATCTCGGAAATTTCATTATACTTCGAAAATTCCGAAAATTCTTAGACTTTCAAAAACTTTGAAAATTTTGACATTCTTGGAGATCCTTATAGAATTTCGAAAAATCAATTGATTTTGTAAACTCCAGTAATCAAAAAAATCGAAAGAAAAATTCTTGAAAACTCTGCGTATTTCGGAAATGATGAGAGTTTTAATAGAAATTTCGGAGAATCCTAAAATTTTACAGATTTAAAATATCATGCAAGTTTTGAGGATTCTGAAGATTCTAAATAACTGAAAATTCAGAAAAATGTGTAAATATGTTGAAATTTGAAAAATCAAGAGATTTAGACGTTTGTTTAAGTTTGTGGATGTGGAGAATTATTCATTCTTTCGACACTGTAAGAATTCCGAATCAATTTAAAGATACAAAATGTTCAAAATTTGATTTTAGACAAGTCCACCAATAGTAAAATCGTATTTATATTCTATTTTCTTATCTTCCTTTCTGACTTCCCTCACTTGCCCCTTTCATTGCATCTTTTCCCAGTTCCAAGTCCACCTCAAACGCACAAGAAGTGTCACTCAAAAATACTTTGATTCACATAGTTGCTCCATCACTTCTGATTGCGTGCGAACACGATTCGAAAGCACGGTCACAGCTGGCTGTGTTTCTATTTGTAGCAGGAAATTCCTCGTTTAATCCGAAACATCGTTAACAAAGGCCATGGGGACGACGGGGTGAAATGATTTCGGCTTTGGTCCCTTTCAAAGTCTGGATTACGAGGCTTTATTTATTTCCACAGTTGCGATTAGGTCTCGTCGGAAATCCCGAGATAATCAAAATCGCCGCGCACGTGACAAATTCGCGCTTAAGCCGATTAATTTCTGCAATTTCGCTCCCTGGCGCAATTATCGCGCGTTTAATGACGATTCGCGAGGAGATTCAATCTTTTACGTGCTCGTCTCGCAAAAATGTAGCGCCGATAATTTGTGGCGTTGGTTATTAGAACGTGATTTACATCGGGATTTCGTTTTTTCTTTGTTGCAGGTAAGAGATACTGGGGATTGAGAGGATGGAGTTTGTCTTTGGTGAAAAAAGGTTGGATCTGTGTATTTTGGGTTGAGGGAAAGTGGGGTTGTTGGCCGTAGAATCGGTTGTATTTTATTCTCGTTGCGAAATAAGAATGAAAAATCTGAGAGATCGAAAATCTGTGAGAAATGAATAAGTCGAAAAAATTATAACTGTCATTTGAAATATTTCAGTTACACATCTCTGAGCTCGTGGAAATTCAGAAGTTTTTCAAGCTCGAAAAATTGAGGAACTTCAGAAAAATTTCAACAATCCACAAAATTTTTTATAATTTTTTAGTTGATCGAGATATTCTACTCAATTTTCGAAAATTTCTTTAGAGCATCATCGATCATTTTTTAAATTTTTGGTAGACTGAAAAAAATGTTAATGACCGAACTTTCATGATTTATTTATTCGACTTTGTCATTGAATGAATTCTCGATTGCAATGCGAGAGACAGAACTAACGAATCGTTCGAATTTCTTGTATACTATCGTTAGAATGCGGAACACGCAAACCTATTACAGGCTTTCTCAGTAACATATTAAAATGTTAGATACTATACTCCGAGTATCGCTTGCCGAGTTGAATCAATAGTTCCGTTATTCGTACGTTACCAGGAACGTAATTAACATTTCCATCCGCAACAAATATTCTCCATCGTGCATGAAACGAGTGTAATTAAAAGAACGAAAATATACATCGTCCGATGAATTTATAGATATCACAATAATTCACATAGAATCAAAAATGATATCAAAAATATTAAAAAAATTCGATACCGTATAAAAAAAGATACATTTTTTTCTAAATTCCTGCAATAGATCACTTTTATAGTTTCAAGTGACATCAATTGTGAAAAATGTTATAAACAATCGATGATACAATCATTTATCACATTCACGTGAACACAAAAAACAACACAAGTTATTCATATTTCACGGTACGATTGACGCGAAACATTGACATTTAGAACTCGATCATTAACTTTCAAAGCAGTTACACGAATTCTATCACTTACTATAACACAAATGAACGAACGCTGGGGTTGATAAATTGAGTCCTCTCATGAAAATTGATCAAGAAATCAATCACTCAAGCACTTTTTCATTTCGTATGTTAATTGCACGCCATAATTACACATCGTATTACTCCTCTATTATCGGGAAGGTAAAAATACAACAATGGAATTCGATCACGTCACAAAGTGCTCAAAAAAAACAAATTGGTTTTTTTGTAGGATCATGTTTATTGAGTGCCGAATGAAAAAACGTTCGGCATTAGAAGCTTATGAAAAGTGTAAACGCGATACAGCAGAATGATTGTGTTATATTATGATTAACGAGCGAGTGGAAATTCGATCGCGTTGTTGGTATGACTTTGGGTGAAACACAGGGTATGTAAGATGGGAGCGTTGTGTGCGTTTCATACACACGTTCGAGTTACTGCGAACGGGTTGTTTCACGCAAATATTGACAGCTTACTTTTATAGATTTTTTGAAGTTTCTAAGTTTTCTTATTTTGAACGAGAATCGTAGAAAAAGTTTTGTTGATAACAACATAGTTTGTTGATAACAAATTTTGGAAATTTTGAGAAATTGTAAGAGATCGTAAAGTGTGAAAAATTCCGATACGTTACGGGCTACGGAAATGTTTGATTGAAAATGTGTAGTTTTGAAAGATTGTAGTACATTCGGAAATTTGGATTTTTGACAATTTAAAATTGTTGAGTATTCTCAAAATTTCGGAAAGTTAGAAAACTCCAAGGATTTCTAATAATTTAGAGCTTTCGAAAATGTTTGGCAATTCTGAGAATTTATGAAATTGTGTTAATTTTAGAAATTACATTAATTTTGAAGATTACAGAAATTTTGAGGGACTTATGGATTTTTAAAACTCCGAAAAGCTCAAAAATTTAACGATTTCAAAAATATTGATGTTTTTGGTCATTTTAAAAATATAAACAATTTTGAGAAGTTGTAAAATTTTGTACATTACAAAACATTCGTAAATACCTATGTGGAAATTCGAAAATTTTAGCATGTAGTAAATTTCCGTGGATTTGGTAATTTCTGAAAATTTGAAGAATTTCAACATTTTTGAAGTTTCGACATTGTCGAGAATTTCCGAAATTCCAAGAACTTTCAAAACCTCAAGAATTTCCAAAATTTTCGCGATTATGGAAATTTTTGGCCTGTCGATTCTGTAAATTTCATTAAGATCTAGAATTCCGAAAGTTACGAGGAACTTGAAAATTCCAAACATTCCGAGGCGCTCGAAAAATTTCAAAATTTCGAGTTTAAAAATTTCCAGTCGTCTAAAAATGGACACAAATTTCTCGATCACTCCAAAATAACATCTGACGAACTCAAAAAATGTATAAAACAGAAAGCCGTCTATGAAATCGACGGATTTACCGAAATTTAATCAATTTCTAATAATTGAAAATAATTGAGAACTCCCTGGATTCCGAAATTCGGATGACTCAAATTTGGAAACTTGTCTATTCGAACTCAAGAACTTGCAAAATAAAAAACACATTCCCAAAAACCTCTAAAACAGATGAAATTCAGAAGAACATGAAAATTCTTGATCAAACGTGGAACCACCCAAGTATGCAGGGAGTAGTGATGTTCCATGTATATAGCATGCAGGAAGACGGGCTCTTTTCCATACCCGATTGTCTTTAACAACCGCGGGGATATATCAACCGAGACGTGGATTATCGCGATTATACGGGTACACATTGATGGAATAGGTCGTTTATTAATTATGGATGACGGCTTATGAGAAGCACGTCGGGGGTTATTTCAGTAGCGCTATCGACCCGCGGTTAATCTCAGAACGAAATTGACGTCGTGCGCTGATCCCCGCGCGGGCGTATCGCGAATGCTCCCGAATGAATCGTATCTCCGGCTTTGGGAATCCACTTATTCAGAAGTATGAGACGGAGAAACTAATTGATCGGAAAATTAGTGATTATTCGAATTTAGTGGGAGATATCGGGGTCTTGACTTTATTGTTTCGCCGATATCCGGGGTTTTGGCTTCAGTAAGTTGGGTTTATTGGAATGTTCGAGTCTTGATATATCGCGTCGTATATTTCGTGGGAAGCGCAATTTTCGGCTGTTGGTATGAGTTACGTGTACGTGAACAAGGATTATCATTCGTGAGTTGTTTATTAAGTGCGATATTCATATATTCATATTAGCGAAATATTGATTTCAAACAATACATTTTGCTGATAGAATTTGTGGAATTGTAGAACATTAATAAATCTCCGGAAGATGATAAGAAAATGTTTGAAAAACATGTTTTGGAACTTTTTAAAACTCATTCACATATTTTCAGACATTGAATCACGTGTTTAGTTTCTCCCCCCCAAAAAATCGTACCTCGATTATCGAACAACTTCTGCATACACAATTCAGCCTTTATAATGTCAAGTAGAAAAAAATGTTCCCTTCGCACTCAACTCGAGAAGACAGCCACAATACGGCACCAAAAACTGCGTCATAAACCGAAGCCCCTAAACGTGAAATCTGTGGGAAGAGCGGACGATTGCCGATACGCGAACACGAGTAGCCCTCGTTGCAGAGCAATGAGCTTTAAAAGGAAATATCGTGTACGGCGAGGTCAGGATACCTCGTGGGCAAATATCCGTGCAAAATTCGCCCAACATCTGGTACGCGCGATTCCGCGTGAGCTTTCACGCGTGATGTGAACGCCAAGTAGCTAGCGCGTCGTTCACCGCGGTTCGTGGATGCCGAAACGCAAACGGGGCGTTTTTCGAATCGATCGCGTTTTGACCGTTCCCCGGGAAATATTTTATCGCGATCCCAATAATCGTTCGAGTGACTCGGTTTCGTCGCCATTTTCTACTTTTTCTATACACTCCAGGCTTCGCGAAAACGACGCTTCCTTCCGCCCCATTCGTTTGACATTATGCTTCGCATTACCGTCTCGAGCTTTCCGAGCTTTCGCCTCCGCGCGTCTTTTGTATTGAGACGTCGATTCCGGCGGGGTACCAGTTTCGCTGATTTCGACGATGCGTCTTTTTGTAGATCATTGTTGACTCAATAATGCTTCGCGATGCGAAAAATTCGGAAATATTTGGAGATTTTTTCAATATCATCACGTGATGACAATTACTCGGATTTTTTTTTAATTTCTCGACATTTTTTAAAATGTTCGATGAGTGGGCGAAATCGATTCATCATTTTAAAATGTTCGATGAGTGGGCGAAATCGATTCATCATCATACTGGGGTTTGAACCGAATATTGATTTAAAAGGAATTTCTGAAACTGCTAAGGAATCGAGGCAGAATTGAGGGGAAATTTTCCGATTCTTCAGCGCAATTCAATTCATGTGTATTTTAAATAGTATTTTTCGTGAAATCCCACCTGAATCTGATAATTGTTCGACTCATTTCGTAAATTGTGAAAGAGTTCCGTCTAAATCCAATATAATTCTTAAAAAACTTGAAACCGCGAAACTTGAAAATTCAATTGACCACAAACGCAGCGCGTTCTTTAGCTTTGGATATTCCGGAATGCGAAACGACTCAACGCGGATAAAATGAACAAGGCAATTCCGTAATAGCGAGTCATGCAAATACAGCAACGTGCAGTCGTTGCAATTTCCGCGGCGGTCTCTTGGCTATACGTCGAACCGCGTAGACTTTACACCTCGTTTATTTGAGCTTACAGGTAAATTTATGTATGATCCATAATTCCGCAACACAAGACTCGTATCGTCGTGGTTACGAGGTTCTGATAGCCCGGGCGTAATAGCATTATCATCATGTTCTCGTGCACATTTATGATAAGAGAGAACATTTAGTCTCCTGAGCATTGAAGGCTTCTCTTGTTCGTCACGACCGCGTATAAAATTGTAGGCTAATTTTGATCGTAAATTCTGCATTCTGAGGAATGAGGGAAATGGAAAAGAACTTCGAACAATTATTAACGGATAATACTTCGGTATTTTTTGCATGCTGTTGGATTCTAAAGCAAGCTTTTAGATTTCAGTTTCTCAAATCCTAGATAAGGTAGAGAAAAATAGGAAGTTTCGTAACTGAATAAGTCTTCACAACGTATTATTTGGACTTTAATTCGGAAACATTCTGAAAGTATGAAAACTATTTCGTGAGTTCAGAATCCCAAGAGACAGAACTTACTGACCATTACAATAATTGAAGATATAACGAACGTCCTTCACTAGAAAAAAGGGATTTATCTCACCGGAAGAGAACTGTAACATTTTTTTGGCTCGTTTCTACGTTCTGTGGAGGAAAAAAAGTATCCGGAAAATACATTCTTTCATGCGTGAGTCGTTAACATTTTTGTACTGTCGGAAATTTTTTTTCGTACTTTCTGTTATACGCCGCTCGTTTCGTTCCTTTTTCGTATTCCATTTTAATGCAACTTTTATATTTCCCCTCGTATTTCTGTCCAATTTATTCCGCCATCGCGAGAGAGCGTTGAAATGATATTATAACTTTGGATTTAATTTATCTGTGGTCACACTTTATACTTTTTTTTTTTTAATAATACTTCGGTAAAAATGCCACTTATTGTCCTAGTTGAAAGGGTCAGGATTTTTACGTGACTTGATGGCTGTACAAATTTTAGAGAATTAGGACACAATTTTGGATTTAAGTTTTTTTTCAACAGTGAATAAGTGATGGATTTTTTGTATGTGACTATTTCAGTTTTAAAATTATGCTTCCGAAAAAGAGGAAATAAATTCCTCGACCCGTCAGACCTTTCCGTCGATTCTTATGCTTAGCGCATTTCCTGATAGATGCGAGATTCTATATGCACGTGCTCACTTTACTAATATTCCGAGACTTCCATACAAGGAGTGATAAAAAAATCATCGCCGAATGATGTATTCAACCGTGGGTTTCTTCTGCCTTGGCCTGGAAAAGCGCGGAAAATTTATCGTTTGCGGAGAACAATCGTATATAGTGTGTGTGTTCCGCAATTAGTGGAAACGTACTCTTTTGTGGATATTGAAAATAATGGAAAAACTCATGAATATTTGCCGCATTTGTGGAAAAAAACCTTCAAAAAAATATGCACAATCTTCCATTATTTAGAAAAATTCCACGTAGCGTGAGTGCGCGTCCATTTGTGTATTATTGTTATTTAAAACATAAAACTTCGTGTATCGTAGAGAGAGTTTTCATATTTCACTGTACGCTAAACACGTCTGGTCAGCAGTTCTCGTCGTTTCATTTTTATAGCTTTTTTCATTAACATTCTGACAGCGTACTTACTAAAAATACCGCAATTGTCACGGAGGCTACAATAACAACATAAAAAATCACTGTTGAAACACGAAAAACATTACTTTTTGGATTTGCTCTCGATTACGATCTGGATTTTGAGTGTGCGTGCATCAGAAAATAATTTTGTTTAATCATGGTCAGAAAGAATCTAAAATTTACTCACATTCTCTGCAGAATAGTATAGTAGAAAATTACGAATTTCATTAAAAACTATTTATATAATTCATAAATTATTACAGATAATTATAGTTTTGATTTGTTTAGATTTAACCAAAAATCGGCTCAGATTGAATGCATACCCCGGTAACTCGTCGGAAAATATACCGTATTCTCGATAAAAGAACGTGTCATCCAGAGAATCGCGAAATTCGGAACCCGATATTTTTCATCTCTTTCACGATTGTCGAAAAAAAAGTCGCCTGGATGAAAAACACGAGCGCGCAATTAAATTAATTGGAACGAAAACCCCGCAAAAAATGGAAGCACCGTTATTCTGTTTCGTGCGTGCAGATTCATCTTGTACTTTTCGCGTTCATTAATCCCACCGTTTTTTGCTTTGTCGTTTTGATACGGACAATAAACTGCGAGATAAAAGCGAGTCCAATAAAAAAACCGGTTGTTGACTTTTCCTTTGAGTACGGGCGCAATAACCATTCGCTGTTTGTTACAAATTCAGAAAGGGATGAATAATGAATACGAGAACGCGAGAATATCATTGGCTATGAATAGAATATTTTATCGAAGCTTTAGTAGAATATTAATAAAGCTGGGGATGTTTGATCGTAGTTTGTCAATGGGGAATTTAATATCGTTTGTTGACGTAAAAGTGACGTTTGGTGTTTGAACTTTTTCGAAAATTTCATTTCTTTCGTCTAATAATTGAGACTGCATTTTCGAACTTGATAATGATTTTCCAGTCTGGTAACTTAATCCCAGTCAATTTTTGAGAAATTTCATGTTTTGTACAGAATTACTGGGAAATGACACATCAGCGTAGAACATATTTTTAATGACGTGAAAAATTTTTCGCTGGCTCCTCATTTTCGAAGTGTTTATTTTGCCAAAACTTGAGTCAGCGTATCGAATTCGCGGCTCCCGTAAAAGCGTCACTCGCCGGATTAATCGAATCGTGGCCGATGCGGCGATTTGAGAAGCGGCGAGAGTCTTTGGAATTCGCGTGCCTTTGGGAAGCCCACCCAGGGAATAGATGCGGTCGCTCTGGAAATAGTAGCTCCTCAACCTCGAGTTCGATCCTCCTCATCTGTCGACTTAGCGCGCTAATGCGTCGAGATGGAAAGTGATATCAAGCCAGAGGAACCGGGATCCAAGAAAACTTCGAGCGCTGTATCAGCGCCAAATTACATCATGAATTTTTCAGTCCGTCAGGAAAAAGAAAAGAAAGACGCTGGGTGGAAAGTATGATGCGGGATTGGAATAGTGAATGAAAAATGGGGTACGAAACTTTTCTCTACATTTTTCACGTAAGTCAACATCAATAGAAGTTGAGCTGTTTTTCTAGATGATCAGAATAAATGAGAAGCGACAGTTATAGGCCTCACGATATCCATAAACTTAGCAAAGCAAGATGAGGAAATGATGTACCCAGTAAACTGTGAATTTGCCGCTAATTGGTCGCTAATTGGTTGTAGAAGAACTGATTTTGTCGCTCTTATTTTTTGAAAACTATAGCGATTTCTGCTAACTTCACATAAACTGAGCAAAGCAAAAGTTCGAAAAATGACGAAAATGCAAAGTGAGCTGGTGCTAGATTTGCCGCTAATTAGTCGCTGCTTAGTTGTCAAAATTTGATTTAGCCGCTTTTATTTTTTAAAAAATACAGCATTTTCTGCTAACTTCACATGAACTTATCAAAGCAAAAGTTCAAAAATCGACGAAAATGAAAAGTCAGCTGTTGCTCAATTTGCCACTAATTAGTCGCTAATTAGTTGTGAAAAAATTGATTCAGTCGCTTTCATTTTGGAAAATATCACATTTTCTGCTAACATCAGATGCACTTAGCGAAGCAAAAGTTCGAAAAACGATAAAAATACGAAGTGAGCTAATGCTAAATTTGCCGCTAATAAGTCGCTAATTAGTTCTGAAAAAACTGATTTTTTCGCTCGTATTTGCAAACTAGAGCGATTTCTGCTAAATTCACATGAACTTAGCAAAGTAAAAGTTCAAAACCGACAAAAATGCAAAGTGAGCTAGTGCTAAATTTTCCACTAATTAGTCGCTAATTAGTTGTGAAGAAATTGAGTGGCATTTATTCACCGGGGCACCCGTTTTTCACACCAAAATGCTTAGATTGTCATATTCTTTCAGGTTCCTAGAGCCTGCCAATTTCTGACTTAATTAAGTATCATTTCTAATACCGGCTTCGCGGTTAAACGTGTACCAAGTTTCAGAGTCGCACCGATAAGCGAGTTCGCCACAGGGGCACTCGTATTTCACACCAAAATACTCGGTTTGTTACAGTTT
>JAPYZK010000611.1:0-26807 GCA_030522785.1 Platygaster equestris
AACATACGTACATTCTCAGGTATGAAAATGGCGAAGAAGAGCACTGCCTAGAACTGTGGAATCGAGACGGAAAAGGTCTGAAGTGGAACGACAGTCCGTGCAGTTTCGAGACGTTCTTCGTTTGTGAAGTGCAATGAAGCGTCGAGTCTGTCTTCAATCGCGAAGTGCAAGTTGTTGCGCAAAAAAGACGAATGATCCGAAAGTTGATTGTGGAGTGTATGGAATGCGTGTGTAAAAAAACCCCCGGTTGGTACCGAGCCAATCGTTTTCGAAGAAGACTCGCGTTTCTTCCGAATAATTTATGCTATCCACCAAACTTGTTGTTTTTGTTCGACTACTTTGCTTTTTGACTGTTCGGATGAAAGGGATAAGGATGGAGTTTTTAGGATGATTCCCTAGTTTTTAGGAGTTTTGAAGTTATACAGAGCAAGACCGGAGAGAGGGGGATTTTGCAGAAAAGAAGTAAAACTTCGATGATTACGAGATGTTTTGCTTTGTCGCGGAGAATATTTATGGAGAAGTTAGAATTTTATTAAATTTCATAGACTTGGGAATATATTCTCGAAAAATGTCGAATTTGGCATTTTTCTCCATATTTTCAGAAAATTTTTAATGATTTTTTTTTAATCGTGTTTATTAATTTTGCCTCCAATTTTGCCTGTTTATGAAAATTTGAGTGATAAATAATATTTTCGGGAATTATGAAGAATTTTCGAAAATTTTTCAGTATTTTCGATAATTGCTCAGAATTTCGATATATTATAAAAATAATGAAATGACATGTCCGTATTTTGAAAATGATTGTCGTAAAATTGATTATAACAGTGATTTCTGAATATTCGGAATTCGTTCAAATTCAAAGAAATAAATTCGAATCGAAATTTGAATTTATAAACATTAGAGTTCGTAAATTTTAGAATGAATATTTTGAAGACTTAAAAAAAAGTGTGGATATCTACGATCTACGATAATTTTTTAAGAATTGAGGAAACCGATAAATTTTCGAAAATTTTCAATTGGATGTCGAAAAATTGCATAGATACTTATTCTCAAACTCCAAAAAATGCGATGAATACTGATTTATAAAAATTTCGAAAATTTGTTATTGAAAATTATGTAATTCTGATATATATATCTAATATAATTCTTTTACCTTTGGAAAATTGTGTAGCAATTCTGAATGTGCGACGACGGTAAATTACAATCGATTGCAAAAAAATACAAACAACTACAAAAATCTGTGCAAAATAACAAAAAATGATGAAAATTTATATCACTTTTCATCGCATTCTGTAGTTTTTCGTAGTTTTGGTCTGTTTTTTGATCATTTGTCACAATTCAGACGAATTTTTCGGAAATTTTGAGTAGTTTCGATAATGTTACAGTTTTCTCAAATTTGAAATAATATTCATTTTAAAAAATTTTGAATATGTAATTTCATGGTTTTTTTATATTCATGACTTTTGTACAATTTTCCATAACTTATGACCATTTGTAAAATATTATAACAAGTTTCAGATGATTTTCGAAACGATGCTAAAATTTTTCTAATACTGTGCTTTTTTCGTGATACTTTCAAATAGTTTTGCATTTTCAAAATTTTATATTGAGTGAGTACTCACGTTTATGGTTTTTGTTTTTATCTTCATGACTTTTGAAGAATTTTCTAAAACTTACGATGATTTTTGAAGCATTTAAACAAGTTTTAGATGATTTTCAGGATAATTCTCAAATTTTTCTGATGTTTTTTTTCGTGATTCTGTTCAATAATGTTGAATTTGTACATTGAAAATTTCATTAAGTCATTGTTCATGCTATTCAGATTTACGTTGATGGTTTTTGTTTTCATGTTCATGAATTTTTGACAATTTTCAGAACTTATGATGATTTTCGGAGTATTTTAAAAAGTTTAAGATGATTATAATTTCTTTATACTATGTTTTTTTTTTCCTGTCAAATTCAAAAAATTTTAAATGAGCAATTGTTGATCAAAAACGTGTTCGAAAATTTTAAATTTGCTCAAAATTTCGGGAATGAGTCAAGCTCCCTTAGCCCCTTCTCTGGCTGCTTGCCTGATACAGAATTATTGCGAAACCTTCGATTAGGAACCTTACGTTACGTGAAGCAAAATATGACTATATCTAAGTAGATTACGTATAGATAAAAAAATGTTTCTACTGAATCCAAATCTGAAAAAATGAAAATTTGGCAAATTTTCTTTGTTTAATGTTGAAGCACAATTTTTATCATGTACAATAACGCGTACTGGACAATAAACAAAACTGTGACCTCAATACAATCTATGTATCCAAAGATATATCATTTTTCATACATAGACAAAAAATCGTCAGACTAAGCAATTCCTCATCATTTTCTATTCCTTTCAACACTCAGCTCTTTTCACGAACCCTCAAAAAATTTTTAAAAGTCGTCACTTAAACGTCCGAATTTGCAATACCCGAAAAAACGCCAGACTCAGCAATTTTCCATAATTCCCGATTTTTTCGACACTGAACTTCATTTCTGAAGCCTCAAAAAGTCGTCGAAAGTCATTCAATTTTTGGATTCAAATTGGGATATCCTGGGTTCGATTCCCGGCTCGGTGGATTTTTTTTCTCGCAAAAACCATTTTCATTGCCAATTAATAACAAAACTGGCTGGGAATATCGAAAAACATGGATTTTTCTTTGTATCAACAACCCAGTGATAAAGAAACGTTTTCAATCATTCAATTGTTGCTTTTGAAACAAGTGACCTGCACCATGAATGGACGAATCATCGGAAAGTGTTCGAGCATTTTCACGATTGAGTAAGTATCGATGAAAAACACTCCGATATTGCTCACTTTGCAGCGGCGTAATCCATTTCAGTAGCGTCTGTCATTCAATGCTTATGTAATTCAGCAGTTATCAAAAGCGGAAACGAACGGGGTGAAAAAGCCGGACATCAAGTTTTGCGGGCTCGATTAAACCACTAGAGAAGTTGTTCAACGTCAATTTGCGTGGAATGCACATGCATGTATTTCCTTTCATGGTAGTTTAATTGGAAATCATGAACAACCTTCAATTGCATGTTTTGGACGTCAAAAGATAAAAGGAAAAAAAGTTGTAAATGTAGGGGTGGGCGATATTATTGTATTCCCCCCCTCTCTCTCTCTCTTTCGCTAAACGACTGCTCTAGTGAGAGAGAAAAGGACAGTTGCGTAGTTTCGTCGCTCACCAAAATAAAATGAAATAAATAAAATGAAATAAAATGAAAAAAAAAAAACGTTGTTTCGGAATTTTAATGGTCGATGGGTATAAAAACTGTTAAAAAATATTTTTTCAATAAAAATTACGCAGTTATAGAATATTTGAGAATACGCTATTAGTTTGATAGTTTTTTGAAAAGTTTTTTAAAAATAGTTTTACCCGTTTTTGTAGTAGAAGTTACAGGATTTCGAGTTCTTTCTTTTTTTCCCAAATATGTGCATAAGTCGGACGGAGTGAAAAACAACATTTTATTTCGAACATCATACAATATAGCTCATCAAAGATTTTGACTCTTCCGCGCGTTCGACAAAAAAAGTCAACTCGCGATGTAACACTTACACTTACATAAATGATTTATTAGCAAAAGTATAACAATTCATGATGCGCGCAAAACGTTCCGGCACATGAATTCATCGCGCTCCTTTGATTTTTTTTCAATTATTTACATTTTATTAACACGTCGAGTCTCAACAATAGTAGGAATTAATTTTTCAGTTGACTAACTGGGAGAGAAAACGAGTTCTGAAAGCATTTTTTGGGCTCACAAATGTTTTGAGGGAGATATTTGGAGTTGGAAATTTTTGACATGAATTTTTCATTCGATTCATTTTTGATTTGATTTCGATTCGATTTTGATTTAATTCCAACTTGATTTCAATTTGATTCGATTTTCATTCGATTTCGATTCTACTTTTATTCGATTCTATTTTAATTTGATTCAGATTCGATTTTAGGTACATATTGTATGAATTTAAATTTTTAACTTCCAAAAATTCAATTATTCGTACCTGAATACTCTGAGATCAAAAATTTCAACACCTCAGAATAGAGAAAAAATTATTGTACGTTTCCGAATAATGTGAGCTTAATATTAAAATGTATAAAATTTAATAAAATATCAATAAAATTCAATAAAAATTTATTCATATTTATATTAATTCAAATTTTCAACATTTCAAAAATTTTAATAATTCAGATCTAAATACCCTGAGACTAAAAATGTTGAATTCTCAAAATTTGGAAGAAATCATTATTCATTTCCGAAAATTTCACCATATTTTCGGATATCATCCATCCGAATTCGGTTCTTTGGCAGAAAAATTTCGCTGTCTCATTACGATCATTGTAATTCCTCGAGAAGGTTAAAAAACGCCTTCGAACTCATGCCCTAAGATCACGTTTTCTCTTTCAGTGCACGAACATAATAATACGTACAATCATCACATCGATATACGAAACGCTCTATATAATTCGGATTTAATGATTATAAGTATCATCCACTCAACTGCAACTTACGAAAAGTTAGAGTATAGCAAAACATGTAAAATTTATAAGCCTTACGTAATTAACGTCCACAATCAATAATTAACAGCGATTTTATCAACCTTTACAGTCGTTTTAAGCGGGTATATTTATTATTTTCGCGCGTGTGTTCATCAAAATTCCATTGCAATGCTTCTGGGGCTAGTAGTTTTAGACTTTATGGAACATTCAATTAACATTCATTTTATAAGACGATGATTTAGTTTCTTTTCTCAATTCACTGAATATGTACTTGATTTATGTGTGTATATTGAGTTATATTGGTTTATTCTTAAAATGCACATAAGGGATTTCTTTGTTGATAGTTATTTAATTTGGGGAAAAATTATTTTTTTAATTACTCGATCCGTTTTGAAGGATGTTTTCGTATTTTGGGGATACAAACGCTTAAAAATAGATTTTCTTCTGATAACTGCAAATAATTAAATCAAAACCGAAAACTCTTATACTACTATTTATCACAATTATTTGAAATTTTGAAAAAAAGGACCCATTTCCTGCCACCGGAGAATACCGACTTTAAGTTTTTTACGGTTTCTTTCGGTTTTTTGGAAGCCACATCTAAATCATCTGCATCTTCTACAAATCTCAAAATATTCACAAGTTCGAAAATTTTTTAGAATTTTGATAATTTCGAAATCTTCAAAATTGTTGAACTTTTTCGAAATGTTCATAATTTATGTGTTTTTACAATTTTTCAATATTTCTTGATTTTTGGAAACTTCCGAATTTTGCGGAATCAAAGAATTTTTCGACGTTTCATAATTTCCATACGTCCAAAAAGATCTTACAAATTTTCGAAATTCAACAACATTTTTGGAATTTCAACAATTTGTAATATCTTTGGAATCGTTGGAATTTTTAAATTATCCGAGAACTTTGGAATGTTTCCCATTTTTCGGATTTTTTGAAAATTTTCAAATTTTTTTGAGCATTCAAAGAATTCGAAACTTTCACATTCTTCACACTTTTTGATTTGTTTCTATCCTTTGTTTATTTCAAGTTTTTTTTTAATTTTTAAATCTACTTTGATTATGTATCTTGGAATTAATGTTTGAATATTTTCATAATTACTTAATTTTTAAAAAATTGAAAATTGTGGACATAGTAAACAATTCTAAGAATTTTAAAAAATCTGGAAAATCAGAAACATTTTAGAATTTTCAGATAATCCGAAAATTTCAAAAGTACAAAAAATTGTGAATATTCGAAAAATGTTTGAACTTCGAAAATTGAAAAAATCTCATTCAAAATATAGGTAATTTTTGAATATCGAAAAATTCCTCGATCTCGCAAAATCCAAAAGTTTCAAAAATCTCGAAATATTGAAAAATTATCAAAACAGGAAGATTACTAACACTTTCAAAAAGTTCAAAAATTTAAAAACTCTAAAAAACTTGCGAACTCGCGATAATTTGGAGATTTCCAAAAGATTTCAAAATTTCAACGATTCCAAAAGCATTAAAAATTGTGTAGATTCCGAAAATGTTGTTGAATTTCGCGAATTCGTAACATCTTTTTAGATGCATGAAAATAATGCAACGTCAAAAAATTCGTTAATTTCGAAAACTTGGAAATTTCCAAAAATCAAGAAATATTGAAAAATTATAAAAACCGAAAAAAACGTAAAAAACCAATTATCGGTTTTCTACACTTTTTTCGATGCCGCTAGGGTGTAGCAACTTTGACTGTCGTATAAATAAAATGTCGCCGACAAGCATTTGTTTCCAACAAACTTCGCATAAAAACTTCGTTTATAAGAAATTACTTGTTCGCAGAACAGAAGATCACGGAAAATGCTCATCCACTTCAGGAAGCGTCACCCATATAACATACGGTTCGATAAAATACATAAAATTCCAATATGGCATAACATCGCATATTACATCGTATATCATATTATTTTCCTCATAACCTTACACGTTGTCTCCCAAATATTATATACATTCGTACCGTCTGGAATAATTAAGCGTCCCTGAATAACGTTGTCTTCGGATGGCAAACAATTATTCCAAAAATGGGTCATGATACAACACCACCCACTAGGTATCCTCATCAACAAAATACCATTCATGGATATGGCAATCTCGAGTAATAATTGATTCCTCCGACACTTTTCCTGAAAGCTGCAGCTTCAGCTGAGAGATGGGAACTTTTATGATTCTCAGGTAAATCCCCATAGACTCCATAGATCGAAAATTCGACATTTCAATGTATTTACTCCTTAGGCACTTTTTTCAAGCATCGTGTTCATTTACCCGAATGAAAATTCAATTTTACAGCAATTCCCAGCAACTCCCGAACATTGTTTTGTGATCATTGGTGTCGTTGAGGGAAATAATTCTAGTTACAAAATCGCGATCGATGTGGATTTACCCTCAATTCTCTTTTCCCTCTTTGATTTGATACGTACAAATGTTCTTAACTCACATTCATTATATACCTACTTACAATAAAATGACTTCGCATTCTTTTGAGCAGGTAACGATATAATTACATTCCAAGAACATCATTTCCTTATATTGAATATTTATTATAAGAATCTCCATAACTTTCTATGTCCCCCGCATATCTAATCACATTCTCTA
Organism: Platygaster equestris; assembly: GCA_030522785.1. Lineage (NCBI taxonomy): Eukaryota > Metazoa > Arthropoda > Insecta > Hymenoptera > Platygastridae > Platygaster > Platygaster equestris. The sequence goes on from JAPYZK010000611.1 coordinate 7,163, forward strand.
GCTAACATCTTCGAACATGTATTTAAATTTGAAATTTATTTAATATGATACACGGAAATTTTATGCGTACATTTTTTAATTCCCTGTCGTTTTAACGCTTGCTTATTAATGTACAAAACATCGAGTTATACATTGTTGTACCCAACAATGAGCGTATTTTATCATTACCCCAGCTTGAGAATGTCATCTCTTCATCCATTTTCGAGAATTCGTGAAACGAGAAATATCGGTACTGTTTTCACAACTATAACAAAAAGGCACTGGATTTGTTTATCGATTACTTATCGATTCAAGCTAGTTGATGGGGGTGAGGGTAAGATTTGTGACAGTGTGACAGTGTGGACAACCGAATCGAAATATGATTGAAATCAGATCGAAATCGGATTGAAATTAAATCGAAATCCAATCAAAAAAAAAAAATTGAATGAAAATTGAATTTGATGTAAATCGAATTTGAATTGAATCGAAATCGAATTGCAATAGAATTGGAATTAAATCTATTTGGATGGAAATCGAATCAATATGAAGTCGAAATCAAGTTGAAATCGAATCGAATTGGAATCATATAAACCGAAATCAAGTCAAAACCTAATCAACATCGAATTTAAATCGAATCGAAATTGAATCAAAATCAAATTTGAAATCGAATTGAAATTGAATCTAATAAAGATCGAAGCGAAATCGAATGGAAATCGGATCAAAATCAAATTAAAATTGAATCGAGTTGAAATCGAATCGGAATCGAATTAAAATCGGATCTAAATCGTATTACAATTGAATCGAATTGAAATCAAGTTGAAATCGGATCGAAACAGAATTAAAATAGGATATAAAAAGAACTGACATCGAATCGAACGGAAATGGAATCGAAGTCTAATTACGATCTGATTGAAATCGAGTTGAAATCGAATCGAGATCGAATTGAAATACAATCGAAATTGAATTGAAATCTTGTCGCAAGCAAATAGAAATTAAATAGAAAATTGGAAGAAAATCACGGGTTATCAGAGTATGTATAAATTTCGAGATAATTTAACCAAAGTTAAAAAAAAAAGTATTTTAAACTTGGGTGATTCCCTACAAATCCGTCCGATTCAAGTAGTAGCGTTTTCGAGTGGCACGATCCAGATCGGATCCAGAGCATTTTCGGAGTCGACTTCGGCAGATTTCAGCAGTCATCAGCAGCGAAATCTGCTCCGGATTCGATCTAGATCGGGTCACTCGAAAACGCTATAAAATTATTAAACATTCTTGTAAACTGAGAATAAAGTTATCGCTGAATTTCGAAATATCACCATGAAGTCTTTAAAACTCCCAGTCACTTTCTCGTATGCAATATCCCTATAGAACATTTTCTCGATATTGAACAATTTTTCCTACAAAATTCCTCACTGCAAGCTTCACGACACAATCCCTATCAACGATTGTTCGACAAGTCACTACATTGTCTAAATTTGATATTTTGAAGATTTTTTTCAAACATAGTCAACCGGGTGAAATGGTCTGTCGGGAAAACTGTTTTTCGGGGAAACGTTCCGTCGGGAAAACGGCCTGTCAGGGTACTGCATTCGGAAAAATGAAAGGTCTGGGAGCTCTGTTATCCGGCAATCATACAAAAAGTGCTCATGTAAGTCAAACCGAGTGAAATGAGGTCGTCGAACGCTGCTCTTTTAATGAACGAAGCGATAAAACGAAGGGCATTGTTCTCGGCCAATTCGATTGGAGCCCGTCGCTTGTTGAATCTTGTTGAAGCGCGGTCCGGTGAACTTCCGCGGTTCAGCGCTCGTTTCCGCGGCAAATGGTCAATCGTCGTTGGCCTTTTCCATCACAGGACTGTTTCTATTTCCGCGACTTCCGTCCTCATGGCAGTGTCTTCTGATATCCTGATTGCCAATCATAACTCTGATCGTTATTGATGTTTCCAATTACATGGAACAATGGGCTGAGTGATTAGGAATGAGCAGCGGGGAAAAATGGAGCCCGCTGACTTATGATACCGAAATTTTACGGACATCGACTTCAATCAAAATTTATGAATCGGTAAAAGGAAAAACAATAAAAAATATGAGTGAACAATGCATTTCTGTGTTCAATACATCGACAAATTTGATTGTTCAAAATCAAGTGTAAATTGATTGTATATACAGGTCTTGAAAAGGATTTCGAATTGAAATCGAAACGTTGACAGATTCAATGAAAAAAGTTGAAACTTTGAAATTGACTGAGAAATCGAAAAATATCATATATTGACTGTATATTACCCAGTGATCAACTAACAAGTAATTGATAATGCATTTCTCACCTGTAAATTTCAGTCGGCAAAAAGCTCTCCGCGAATTCCGTGCACGCCACATGACTTTCCGTCATGTCCCTCGGCCTCGACACTTCCACGGCGTCCACAAATCTGGACCGACAAGACAATTAATTATCACAAAGTCGATAGCGAATTCACTGGAATTAACCTGCGTTGTAAATTATATACATTGCCCTAAACGACATGCCATGCCACAACTTAGAAAAACTGACCGCAGTTGTTGTGAAACGTGCTGAAATAAAATCTGGAACACATTCTGACACTGCAAAAATGCACGTTCTAGTGAATTTGTAGATGGTATATTAATTTCGGCTCGTTACATTCAGGCGCGTCGTCATTGCAGAAAAAATGTCGTTTTTGCAAAAACAACCGAACCGGGAAAATTTTTTCATGCTTTTTCATTACCGTAAACGAGTAGTTCTTCACAAATTCGGCGCTTTTTATGCAAAAACTGTCACTTTTTTTCGGAAAATGTTGAAGATGTTGAAATGCCTCCTTTTTGGAGAACTACACGTGTTTGAATGACAGAATATTATAATGATGTATATGATATATGAAAACTGTCCCATGTGATGATCAGATAGAGTCAGTATCAGTTCGGTTTGGGAAACCAATACGCACAATGTCCATTATATTCGATGAAAGAACGAAAAAATCGTGGAATTCGAAATCTAAATTAAATAAAATCGAAATCGGAGTAGAATCAAATAGAATCGAAATCGGATCATAATGAAATCGAATTGAGATTGAATCGGAATCGGATCAAAATCAAATTGAAATCAAATTGGAATCAAATCATATCAAAATTTGATTAAAATCGAATTGAAACCGAATCGAAATCGAACACAAATCAAATTAAAATTAAGTTGAAATTGAATTGAACTGAATTATGTCAAAATATCATCAAAATCGAATAAGAATCGAATCAAAAACGGATCAAAATCGAATTGGAATCGAATACAAATCGAATTGAAATCGAAACGAATGCAATCAAAGTCTCATTGAAATCAAATTAAAATCGAAATCGAATTTAAATCGATTCGAATTGAATAAAAATATGATTGAAATGAAATCGAATCGAATCCAAATCTAATTGAAATTGAATCGAAATCGAATTCAAATCTAAATCAATTTGGAATTGAATGGAATAAGAATTCAATAAAAATCTAATTGAAATCAGTCGAGTTCAGTTTCTAATTCTATGCCGTTCCTTCCCGGTCTAGACAATAAAAAAGCATTTTCTGCACAGCGCCTTCCGTGTACCAGAGTTATGGAGGACTTACGAATCAAAAAACGGTGGTAGAGGATGCGGAGCTTCTACCTCCAAGGGTTCGGGATGAGGATTGTAAGAGTGGGCCGTGCTCCGGAAGCATCCTCGCCACCACCCGAGACTACTGCTTGTGCCCCTTAAAAAAGCCCAGTTCGATGTGTTCCCAGTACGACGAATTTTTTGTTCCTTTTTCTCATTTACACTTTTTTCACAGGGATTCATTGCATTTTTATGCTCACTTCTTCAGTCTAATATGCGAGTTCTTTGCCTTTGATTGAATATTCTAAAATATTCCTTCATTACGCGAGTGGAAAAGAAAAGTTCAATTTCGACGTGGGATTTTTCAGTGCTGTGAAATGTTACATATTTACATATGGCATGAACAGTGGTGATTTTTTTTCTTTTTTTTTTTCGTTCCGGGAATGAAAAATGATGTAATGAAAAATTGTACATAATGAGTTTCATTATTGGAGACATTGAGATTGAAAAAAAATGTGTGGGACACACGGTAGAGGTGGAACAGTACGTGTAATTATATCTTCCCTGTAGAGAGAACTCGTGAAACGATATAAAAAGGGACATGCTGTGCTCATAAACACTTTACCTACGGTCAAAGTGAAACCGAAAGTTCATAGTCGCCTCACTTATTTACTCGAGAAATTAATCACTCCCACCCAAACACCACACATAATTAAAAACTTGCCAAGTTTCCCAAAGTCCGACGACTACAAACTCGCTCGTAAGAATTTAGTGGGCAGAGAGAATCAACATGCAGCAAAATTTCATTAAACTTCAGCGCAACTTCCTTATTATGACTGGAAACTTTTTATGATCTTATGTACATTATGTACACGCAAACTTTATCTCACTGAACGCATTCGTTTACTGTTTGTTCACCGCTCAGAAAATTTTGAACGCTCCGAGGATGAAAAACTGAGTTTCGAGGGAGCAAATGTACCAATATCTGGTACCAATCCGAAAAACTGTTCATTTTGTGTTTTAGCTGATTGAGAATGATAGATGAATGTATTTCTCAGTACCTCCAAAAAAAGAAAAAACAATACAAACAATTGCTCATTATATTCGATAGGAAAACCAAAAAATTTAGGAATTCAAAACCGGATCTGAACCAATTGAAGTCGAAATCAAATTAAACTCGAATTAAAATCGAATAGAATCAAAATTGAATCGAAATCGAGTCAAAATGAAATAAAATTAAAATAAAATTAAAATCGAATCAATATCTAATTAGAATCTAATTGAAATCGAATTGGAATAAAATCGAAATAAGATCAAAATCAAATTGGAATGGAGTCAAAATTGAATCAAAATAAAATTGAAATCATATCAAAATCGAATCGGAATCTAATGAAAATCAAATGTTAATCGAATCAAATCAAAATTGATAATTTGAAATCATATTGAAAATGAATCGTAATCTAATGAAAATCAAATTCAAATCGAATCGAAATCGAAGTGAAATAGAATCAAAATCTAATTGAAATCGAATCGAATCAAATCAAAATCTAAATGGAATTGAATCGAAAACGAATCGAAATCGAACCGAATCAGAATATAATTGAAATCAAATTGCAATCGAATTGAAATCGAAATGAAATCGAATTTAAATCAAATCGGAATCTCATCAAAATCGAATCGGAATCGTATTGAAATCGAATCGAATCCAAATCGAATCGGAAATCATAAAAAAACACAGGTTTTCAGAGTACGTATGAATTTTCAAATATTGTACCCTCACCCGATACCTATCGAAAAACCGTGCATTTTGTGTTCCTGCTGATAAAAAGTGATGAATATATCTATCATCCAGTATGTAGCTCCAAAAAAAGGAGAACAACGCAAACAAAATTGTCTATCATCAGAGAGCGAAACAGACATTGGTACATCTACCCGATCCCGTTTTTCGGATAAGAAAGTACACGTTCACGTGCTACGCCCAACGTACTTTGTTCTGCTCGGCTTAATGCCATGAGCTTCCAAGTCCTTCTCCAACTGCCTTATCCTGATCCTCGCGACATCCAATTCGTGCCTGACTTTCCATAAATGAGTATCGCATATCGGATCCCTGCACCTGTGGTGTCGTAAAACGTCCTGGGCCTCGAAAACCGCCCCCCGGAACGTCAGGGATTTCCCCATGCTCTGAAAATTGCGGCGCGCTTCAGAATCGATTTATCTCCCACTGGGAAATAACAATACGCGAAAACAGTTTTCGACTGTCGCGAGAGCTCGCGAAAATTCTCCGACAGTCCGCCTTCGATTTTTCAAACGTTTTATTGAAAGAACTTGCGCACTGAATTTTCACCACCCCCTGTTTCGAGGGTATTTTAGCCATTGTTTCGGGCTATTTCACGAAAATTGCGCGAAGAATTGGAAATTCGGGGAAAAGGTTATTTTCACGAGATTTGATAATATCCCTATTTTGAATCAAGTGAAGTAAGAATCTTTTTCTCCTATAATCTGAATGGTCATCGATTTTCGGAGACTTTTCGTGATTTTGTTTTGTATGGCTGTAACTGTCGGAGAAGAGGAGCTGCACCGGGAGAATAATTGTACGTTATCAATCAGGAAAGTGATGTGGATATTGTTTGATGATTCTGAAAAAATGGGGATACCATGCTGAGAAGAGCGCAGCAGCCTCCGCGATCGCCCTTGGCCAAGTGGTGTCTGATGTACTTGAAATATATCGACTCGAAGAACAAAATTGTCGCGGCGACGAGAACGCCAAACATCAGCATCAAAAAAGCCGAGAGGAATTGTTCCAAAGCGAGAGGATCGCTTTTGCTCGTTTTGTCGGTGTCGGGCTTACACGTGCCTGTCATCCAGTATTTCCTCAACCTCTCAACGTCACCTGGGTGTGCAGATTACAGAAATGAAATCGCTTTTCGAGAACGTTCTGGGGTGTTTGGCTTGTGCAAGGTAGCTGGAGCAACCCTAGCCTCCCGAGAGCGACGAATTTCGACGCCAAAACGTCTCCAAAAGGCGATGTTTAGGCGACGTTTGAGTCAGTAAAATCATTAACAGATTTTTTTAAGAGCATTTTTTAGATGGCATGAATTAAATGTGCATTCAGAACAATCTTAATATGCTTATATACAATCTTCGCTGATTGTATTTTCAATCGTCTTTGTTGAATTTGCGAAATTTCTATTCTAATAATTTGAAAATTCTGAGTATCTCAGAAAATTTGGAAATTTAAAGTTTTTTTGGAATTTAAAACAGTCGGGTTTTCCTATAAGTTTGAAATATGTTGGAGTTTTTTCGAAAATTTTGAGAATTGTTAGATTCTAGGAACATTCGTGAATTTTTTTTCTTTTCCATGAATTTCGAAAATTTGTAATCCTACAACAGATTTGCAAATTTTGAGGTTTTTCTGAAAATTTGAATATTTTGGATTTTTCGGAAAATTTGACATTCAGAGTTTTATGACACTTTTGAAAATTGATAGATTTTGGAAACAGTTGGAAATTTCGACTTCTTTTCATTGCGAAAATTTAATGTTTTCCACAAAAATAGAAAAATTTTGAGTTTTTTGAAAAATTTGAGAATTCGAGTTTCTGAAAAAATTCAAGTTTTCTTAAAAGTTGGAAAATCTTCAAGTTGTTTGAAAATTTGTGGAATTTCGAGTCCTTCTAAAAATATGAAAACCCTAAGTCAATCGAAAGATTTTCAAATGTATATTTTCATTTCAATTTCAAAATTGTTATTTTTTTGAAACATTAGAAAATTACACGGATTCTAAAGTTTTTTAGGATTCATCGAGTTCGGAATTGTTCAAAAATTCCGAATATTCTGAGCTCTTTGAAAAATATAAGAATTCGAGTTTCTTACAAAATTCAAGTTTTTTGAAAAGTTTGAAAATCTTTAAATTCTTCAAAATTCGTAAAATTTTGTGTCCTTTCAAAAATATGAAAATCCTAAGTCAATCAAGATTTTCAAATAGGTAGTATGTTTTTATGTTGATGTTAAATTTGTAATTTTTTTAAAACACTTGAGAATTTCGAATTCTCAGAAAATTACACGAATTCTGAATATTTTCGAAATATCTTAAGTTCGAAATTGTTCAAAAATTCGGAATATTTCGAGTTCCGCGACAAATTCAAAAAATTCAAGTTTTCCAAAAGATTTGGAAAGTGTAAAAGTTTTTAGGAAAACTCAAAATTCGGATTCGTTTAGGAAATTTTTCGTCGCCCCCCCAAAAAAACGACTCGAAAATATCGCCAAAACGTCGCCCTCGACTGGCTAGAAAACCGTTCCACATAAATTAATTTTCCGATGATGATGAATTTTAGGTTCCCACCTTGTTCACCGAACACTGAAAATTATTCGTGTTCAATGTTACGAACCGTTGTCTCTATAATCCAGAAGCCGTTTATTGAACATTTGCAGGTATTTCGAGTTCCTCGAAAATGCAATTCCATATCCCGTCATGGCGTACCAGGATCCTACGGTCAATAATCGACAGTCCTGGTCTTGAGCAACCAAGTAATCAAGTACGGTTCCGTCGTAGATAAAAGCGTCTAATTCCCTGAAATTATGTTCTTTTCGCAATTGTTTGATAGGAGTTACTTATTATTTCTGTTTATTTTGTTATTTTCGTTATTTTTTATAATCATTTCTCCAACCAGGGGCAGACACAGAAAAAATTTTCGGGAGGGGTTTTCGAAAAAAATGACTCTTAACTTTCGAAATTCCTGGAATTTTTGAACTTTTTGTAATTTCTGCGATTTTCAACATTTTTGAACTTCTCGTAATTTTCGAAATTTTTGAAATGTGTAATGTTCTTTGATTTAATGTAATGTTGTTAATTGATGTTAATGTTATCTAATTTAATGTAATGTTTTCTCGTAATTTTTAAAATTCCCAAAATCTCGGAACTTCCAAAATTTGTGTACATTTTCGGATTTTTAGGAATACTCAAACCTTTGAATATATAAAAAATGTTTGAAATTCTGAAAATGTTAAGTTTTCTGGAATTACAAAAATTTGATAATTTTTCGAGACCTTCGTTATCTTCAAAATTACCAAAATTTTCAATTTTTTTCGAATTGCTTGAACATTCGGAAATTAACGAAATTTATAGAATTACAAAAAATTCGAAAAGTCCGAATTTTCGAAAGTTTCACAATTTTTGATATTTTCGCACTGTTCAAAATTTTTACAATTTTCTCCAAAATTTTCATTTTCAAGTACCTAATTTTCTGAATTCATCTATAGTTTTACAACAATTCCGAATATTCTGAGTTTTTTGAACAATTTGATAATTCGAGTTTCTTACAAAATTCGAGTTTTCTTGAAAAGTTTTAAAATCTTCAAGTCCTTCGAAAGTGCGAAAAATTTTGTGTCCTCTTAAAAATATAAAAATACTAAGTCAATCGAAAGATTTTCAAATTGTATGTTTTTATTTTAATTTGAAATTTGTAATTTTTTTCGAAACATTCGAAAATTTTGAGAGGTTGCAACCCCCGAAACCCCCCTCTGCGTTCGCCACTGTCTCTAACTGTATTGAGCTGTTGGTTTTTTTAGATCGCAAAAAAAATCTGAACATAAGCTCTCAAAGCGTGAATTCAAAAACGTCTTCTCCCAAGCGATTTTCCATTATACTTTTATACCACACCGCCTGCACGAATTTCTGGAACGAGGGCACTTAAGCTCGCCATGAAATAAACAATAATCTTGCGGAATCGATAAATTCTCGTCGATAAATTCATCGGCATTCGCGTTCGGGTATTAACGCGATTCCACGTTAGGAGTGCTTATATTAGAACTTTTTTTTCTTGTGTCTTATTTCCATGCCACAGCAATGCGACGCGGATCGCGAAGTTTTATTAAACTGCATCGGTAGCGAACGTATGAATGTTTCATGAACTTCGTCCCAACTTCCACGTATCTTCAAACGCTGTATAAAATTATTTTCCAGGGAGAATATGTAAGCCGGCTTGTTTGCTCGAGAAGGCGAAACTTGGGAAAACAATATCGCGACCAAACGTGATTAGATGGGAATATTCAAAGTTTTTGAGTTAGATTCCGGAGATTTACCAACTTTTGTCGAAATTCGGAATGATTGCTGGATTTCGTCACACCTAGCCAGATGAGGGCGACGTTTTGGCGACTCTTTTTGGGGCGACGAAAAATTTCTCAAACGAATCGAAATTTTGATTTTTTAAAAAAATTTTACACTTTTCGAATCTTTTTAAAAATTTGAATTTCTTACATTTTTCGAGAAACTCGAAATATTTGGAATTTGCAAACAATTTCGGACTCAATGAATTCCTACAAAATTTGGGATTCGTGTAATTTTCTGAGAATTCAAAAATTTCGAATGGTTTACAAAAATTACAATTTTAAAATTGAAATGAAAACATACAATTTAGAAACCTTTCGATTAACTTAGGATTTTCATATTTTTAAAAGGATACGAAATTTTACAGATTTCCAAAAAACTTGAAGATTTTCAAACTTTTCAAAAAACTCGAATTTTTTAAGAAACTGGTTAAATTTTCTAAAAAAAAACTCGAAAAATTTTGATTTTTGTGGAAAACATAAAATTTTCGCAATTAAAAGGAATCGAAATTCTTAATTATTTCAAAAATTTAACAATTTTAAAAATTAATCATAATAATTAATAATAATTTCGTCATTTCGTAATAAATTACGAAAAGACGTTGAATTTCAAAAATTTCTGAGATACTCATAATTTCAAAATTTTTATAACTCGAATTTTATAAGTTTTGCAAAAACTATTAAAAATAAAATAACCAAATATTGTATACAAACATATTGAGATTGTACTAAACGCAAATTCAATTTATTTCTCTCGAAAAACGCTTTGAAATCAATTTTTCCATGATTTCACACAACTGACCAAAACGTCTCCTAAACATCGCTTTTTGGGACGTTTTGGCGTCGAAATTTCGTCGCTCTCACTTGGCTAAAGACTGAAAAGTCGTTTCTTACAACCAACAAAACATTTGCTAGACCAAAAAGTTTGTCAGAGAGAACCAAATTTCATCACCAGCGACCAAAAATCCGTTTAAGCTAAATAAAAATTTGGTACAGCTAATTAAAATTAATTACAGACAAATAAAAATTTGGTTGTCTAAATATCTACTTAATGTTTGGTTGGTTGTAACAAATCAAGTTTTCTGTGCAATTTTCATAAAAAAAATTTACGAAGTTGCACACTTTTCAATTCTCCTAAACTTTTCCCCTTGAAAATTTTCATTCATCCCCTATTTCACGATCGAATGCTGAAAAATACATTTCCGAGCATTTTCGACGTCTTCTGCTCCACTTAACCCTCAATCCCGTGAAATAAGGAACGAAAGCTCGAAAAGCTTCGCTTTGCATTGAAAAAAGCTCACCCGTTCACAACCGCTTCCACGCCTTCGGCGACGGTGCTTTTATTGAAGTGCTTCATGTAAATCTGCATCTCCTTGAAGTATTTGGAAAGCGTGCTGTCGGTGTGGGTCCACGGCACGGTGCCGAACTTGAACATCGGCTTGTGCGAGTACGGCTTCGACAGCCTTTGATCGTCGATGCCGGAAAATTCGTGAAATTCCTCGCGCGTTATCATGAAGGCCGCCAAATTGGCAGTGTAAATGGCGAGAAACACGACGGCGAACATCGCCCAGACGTTTGTCATGAACCTTAAGACAACAACCTTAACAAAAGTTCCTTACGAAAAAAGAGCTGCAGAAAACTAAGCTTCTTTCTGTAACGGCCTCGTAGTGAATACAATCTATGTATGCCTTGCTGTGCCATTAGCAAGGTTGTGCAATTATATAACATTGCATATCATTGCATTACGATTACAGCAGCGATCAGAATCTTTCAAATATCGTGCTGGTTTTTGTATGTAAGAGTATATTTTGAGTTTGCTGGAATCATACGATTGCAATAATGTCATTTTTCCAACATGTAATTGGAGATAATGTTTAAGAGTTTAGAACGCACTGTACCACGTACGAAATTTCAATTAATACTCTAGAATTCTTCCAACGCGATCCACTCGTGATTTTTCATAACTGATCACTGGCACCACCTTTATTTTCAGAAATTTCTAAATTTCTCAACGATTCCGAACATTTTTAACAATTTCGGAAATGTTGGAAAAATTTGGGAATTTCAAAAAACTTGAAGAATTTTCAACAATATTGGAAATTTTGGAGAATTTCGAAAATTCCAAAAAATTTCGAATATTTTCAAAAATTTCGTAATTTCAATCTTAGGCAATAATATGCAATTTTATATCATCGCTCGTGTCTCAGCAGGGCGCTTTCAAAAACCATTACAGTCGCATGGAAAATGCTCCGAATAAAATCACGAGAAATATTACGAACGAAATATGAATGTATGTCAAATAGACATTATTAGACATTATTACTCGCGAAAAACTTAAACGAGGACTCGAAAAAAGTGGCTAATTTCCACGACGAGGAAAATTATCGATAAATTTGTGGGAAGTAAAAATATTTATGCGTTTTTACCGGGCAGTAAATCCTCGGGGCGAGTCCACGTGGACGGCTGCTTGAAAAAGGACGGCCCATACCAGCCAGTAAATTCGGCATAAGGAAAATCGATGAGTCGGCGACACGTCCGTCTAAAAGCGTGAAATCAATGAATGAACTGAAATAATTCGCCTTCGGCGTTTGATTGTTCCACTTGAATTCGTTGATGTGTTCCCAATGTAGGTTACGCGAAAAGAACACGTAGTATCCTGAATTACGTGGGGGTGGGGTGGGATTAACTTCGGTTATCTACTTCAGACTCCTTTTACAATTCGGAGAACTTTTATGAAAGCCTTTGGGATTTCTCGGAGAACTCATAGAATTTCTCACATTTAGGGTTTTTGATATTTTCCGAAAAGATCGATATCGATAATATTCGATATTTAGAAAGATATGGGGTACGATATCAATAATAGCCGGTGTTAACAAAAACATCAGATACGATATATCGTATTCGAAATTCGACAATATCTCGAATGTGTGAAATATCGAATATCGGAAATACCGATGATATCGAATGATAAAAATTCCAATAATATCGGAATATCGAGAGTATCGATAATATTTAACAATAAACATTCCGATAACATCGAATGTTGGAAATAGCGATAATATCGAGAATCGATATAATCTAACATCGAAAACATCGCATATCGATGATGTGGAATATAAAAATACGCATATTGATAATATTAAATATCAAAAATTTTCTATATCGATACTACAGCTGTTGGATAATGGCTGTTCGATAATATTTATATCAATAATATCCGATATTAAAAAAAAAATATCGAATATCGGACTCAATTTTGTTAATATCTGATATTCAGAAAAATATCGGATATCGGATACGATAGATCGTGTCCAAAATATCGATATTCGACACTATCGATCATCAAAAATAAAGAACTTTAGAAATATTTAATATTGTCTCCAATATATTAAATGTGACATATCAAAAATATCGACTATTTAAAATACTGGAAATATCGATTCTATCGAATTTTGGAAACATCAATAATATTTTACATCGAAAACCGTCGATATCGATGTGTGAAATATCGAGTATAGAAAATATCGATGATATTGAGTAATACAAATTCCGATATCATCAAAAAAGTCACACATCGATGGTAAAGAGTATTGGAATACGCAAAATAGATAACATCGAAAATGTTTTATATTGAGAATATCGATATTCGATAATATCTACATAATATCAACTGCTAATAGTGTTAGGGTCGTTGATATTCTCCGGAAATATCGATATCGATAGTATTAGATATCCATAACATTCGATATCGATATTATTTGATATCAATAATGTCCGATATCAAGAAAAATATCAGATACTATGTATCGCGTCCGAAATATTGATATTCGATAATATCGATTATCAAAAATAAAAAACATCAGAAATATTGAATACCGCATATCCAATATATTAAATGTTGCACATCAAAAATATCGATCATTTCAAGTACTACAAATATCGACATTATCGAATGTTGAAAATCTCGATAATATTTCACATCGGAAACATAGATATCAATAATATAGAACATTTATAAAACGCACTTAGATATTATATCGAATATCGAAAATATTGCATATCGAGAATGTCGGCATTTCATAATCGATATTCGATAGTATCGATGTAATACCATGATTTTTGAAAAACTCTTCCAATTTTCCGATACTCTTAGAACACTTCCATTTTTATTCCCAACTGTGCAAAACACGTTCCTGGCAGGAAATCATGTCGAATTACAATAGATAATCGATAATTGCCTCGAGTTCCAAGTTTCCTAAATTGGGTTAATTCCCATATAATGGCTACGACGACGTGCGACAAGCTGTAAAAAGTGTTCGCGTAAAAGCCAAGTTTTCCGGGAGAGCTTTTTACCTTCATGTCGAAACCGGAGGGCGAAAACCACTCGAAAAGAAATATCATAAATGTCGCGGAATGTATGGCCACGAAGCCGACCAGCATCCACGACGCAGTGTCGAATGGTTCTGAAATTGTTAACAATTACATTAATTTTCTTTGTTTAATTGAAAACTCGAATGTGGGGCAACGCTCCGTGTGTATATACAGGAATGGAAGCGGTAAATATAACTTTTAATCAAACAATGTCCTTTTCGCGCTGTCGTTCGGAATATACACCGTAGAGGTTTTTGATTACAATTTTTGATAGAGTAATTAAGGGTTTTATTTGCGATTTCGTTTTTCCAGCTATTCAATCAATTTTGTTGACTTTTTTATTGCCGATTCGATAGAATGAGAGTGTGAAAATAAATATGATGAAAAATAAAGGAAGAATGCTGAATTTTCGGGGATATCGGAATTTTTTTTAATTCTGGAATTGTGATTTAGGTTTTCATTTTTGGGCGTTTTGGATAATTTTGGAGGAGTTTGAAGATTAATGTGAATTTTTAATTTTTTTGAGTATTTCGTTTTTCTTTCGATAATTCATGGAAATGATTTAATTTTTCGTTGTCTTTCAGTTTTAAAGCATTTCAAAAATATCGAAAAGTTTACGAACGAATAACGAAATGATCATAACGACTTCAAAATTGGAAGATTTGAGGTCGTTACGGACTTTCACTTTAGGACCTAAAGTCCCTTCTTCCCATCGTGTCCCAGACATTGAAGAGTTGTAAAAAGTACGTGGAAGTCGTACCTAAAAAAGCGGTCGGCGAAATAATGCCGGTTCTTTTTGCGACTACGATCGCGATACCGGTTTCCATGAAAGGAACAGTAAAATCAACGACTGCTTCTCTCTCGGCATTGATCATCAATGATGTCAAAATCATATCCATTTTGCGGTTCGTCAATTCTGCTATCAAACCGTTCCATTTTCCGTGCTGTAAACGATTCTCATTAAATCATAAAATAAATTTTTGAGTAGATTAATCAGTTTTTGAACATTCAAGGACCAGCATACAAAAATTGTGTAGTTTCTAGACTCAAATCGTGGATAGTAGGGTTTTTCCGTCTACTTGCAATTTTACAATCGAAAATTCATAAGTTAAGGAGGGATAGTTCAGATTTTAAGTAGTTCAATCAGTTTTTCGATCATTGGAAAATTTCGCAGTTACTGAATCAAAATCTGGGATAACGGAACTTTTTCTGATTGTTCGGAATTTGACGATCGAAAATTTGGAAGTTAGTAAGAGGAAATTCAGGTTTGAAGTATTTTCGTTAGTTTTTTGTCATTAAGTTGTTGTTCACTTACGTTGAAAAATTTCGTAATTTTGGAACTCAAATACGGAATATCGAAAGTTTTACTGTTCATTCGAAATTTGACGAATTTTTTTGACATTCGGCTGTCATATAAATTTTACCATATACTATATCGAGCGTCAAAGTGAATTCATCGAGAAGCTTTTTTTATTCCCGCAGGGAAGCGTGTATTTCAACACGAATCAGCACTTATCGACTGAAACCTTTTGACGGAATAAAATATGTATGTCGAAGAAACACTGAAAGGATTCGTCCTGATACAATCACAAAATATTTATAATATTGTAAACGTGGATAACTTTGAATACGTTATTATTAATGAAAATCTGGAAAAAAAATTTGATGTTCTTCTCAAATTCACCGGTTGGAGTGATTGAACTCGATAAACATGAATCACGTCATTCAGGTCATCAAATTCAGATGATTATTTGACTGATGGCAACATTATTTCGAAATTATTCATGCATAAACTCCTGCAGAGGCGTACACAGGGGGGAGGGGGAGAAGAGAGTCAAAACACTCCCGAAATTCGAAGAAACTAATTATTAATGGAAGCAAAATAAATAAAAATTGAATTATTGAAGAAATCCGAAATTTGTCCTTTGGATTCTTGAAGCATTTCCACACTTTGTATTTTCATTTATTCGATTCTTATTTCGTATTTCGAAGAATAAAAATTAAAAGTACGATTTCCAAAAAAAATTGAATTCAAAAAGATAATAATATACAAGCTTTTTTTGTCAAAATCGGTAAGACTAATTATTTCAAACTACACAATTTGAGTAATTTAGTGTTGAAAATGATAAACTCAATAATTACAATTATTTTCAGCCAATTCAAACTTAAATCAAGAAAGTGCAAAGTTCAAGATAAGAGAAATTAAGAACTTTCAGTCCAAAATCTACAGGATTCTATGTTTCAAAATTTCAAAATTTAAATGAATGCAAATATTTGATACGATTTTTCTAAACAAAAAACTTGCAAATCACAATTTTCCAAAATAAAATTTATTCTGCGTACGCCCCTAAGCTCCTGCGTCGATTTATTTACCGAATAAACATGTCATCTTCAAATATTTGCTTCGCACTACAACTGCGAGTTTGATTCTACCGTTCGATCAGACTCGTAAATATTCCGAACATTTTTCCCGCTCAAACTACAGATCCATTACTTCTCCCAGTTTCTCAACAATTCGGTCCAGAAACAAAAACAACTTCCATATTCCACCCTACACAAGAAATGTATCGATTTCAGCTTGAGATTTGATTTTCGACATACCTCCAGCGTCCCCCATTTCCCATCTTCTACCCTGACTAAGTCGTAAGTGAATCCTATTTCCTCCGACAATTTTTGCAAAAGGTCTATACAAAATCCGCTGCAGCATTGGTAGAAACTTTCGTTTCGTTGAGCAGTAGCCACGTCGATTCTGAGATGGACGAAAATCATGTCAGCTAATTCTACGAGGAATTCGATTTTGGGGTTGACGGATATAAACGTCGGATTTGAGATTTATCGAGTTGGGAAAACGATCCGCGCATTTTGTGGCGGCAGCCGAAAAGCAGATATTTACATACGAATATTTTATCGGGGAATTTCGAAGATATTTATAGTTATATTCGGCGGGGAAATTTATTCGTTTCGTCGTATCGTGGATGATATTTCGTCATATTTATGTTACGTATGGAAACGTGGGATTTTGAAAAAAATGAGTCGGTTCTTCACGTACACGTGCATTTTGCAGTTATCGGAAAATTCGTGAATGAAATACTAAATGTGAAAAAGAAGTATTTTTTGCGTGTTTAAAGATTGACGAAATTTGTAGGACTTTGAAAATTGAAGGCGTGTGATGTTGGAAAGCTGATTTTTCGAAAATGGAAATTTCGATGATGAAAATACTTCGTATACCTCAGGGCTGTTTGTCGTCCTAGGAGATTCGAAAAAATGCGTTTTTATCGCTTTAACCTCCAAAATTATGATCCAAGCAGTTTTTGAATTGTTTGAAAATTTTTTTTGCTAATTTCGTTGATTATTACGAAAATATGAGATATCGAAAAATTTCGAACGGTGAAATTTATTGGATTCAAAATTATTCCAATTTTGATTTAGAAATACTTGAAGAATTAAAAAATGCCAGAATTTTGGAAATTTTGACATTTCTTGGCTTCAGAACTTTTCAATTTGATATTTCTATAATTTATTTGTAATTTTGGAAACGTTTAAAATTCCGAAACTATAATAATTTTTGAAAATTCTGAAGACTTTAGAACTTTATAATTTTTGAAAACTTGAAAATTCTAGAACCTCTAAATTTTTCAAAGCTTCAAAAGTTCGGAGATTTCGAAATTTCATCACATAAAAACTTCAAGACTCATCCAAATTTGTTTGATGTTGAGCGATGAAAAAATTTGAATTTCGTAACTTCTCAGCTTCGAAAATGTGAAATTCTTGAAAAATTAATAACTTTTAAAATTTTCGAAACTTTGGGAATTCCAAAATTTGATGACTTTATAACTCTCGAACATTTTCCAATCAATTGTAATTATACAAAACTGAAAAATGCTAAAATTTTGAAAATTTAAAAACTTCTAGGCTCAATAACTTTTGGAATTTTTGAAACTTGACATCTTTCGAACTTAAAAATTATTTAAAACTCCAACATTAATTGTAATCCATGTATATGGTTCATTGCATTTATTTTAAACTTCTAAATTCAAAAATTTCGCATTTCGAAACTTATAGGCTACAAAACTTCGAAATTCTTAGAAAATCACGAACTGTCAAAATTGTCCAAACTTCGTCAACTCCAAAACTTAATAACTTCAAAATAATTCTAAACATCGTATACATTTGATACAAATTCAACAAAACTAAAAAATGCCAAATAGGAAAAACTCGAAATTTCTCAGCTTCAAAACTTTTGGAACTTCGAAACTCCCAGAACTCAAAAACCTTCAAATCTTCAAATTCCTCCAATCTTCAAAATCCTTCATAATTTCCAAAGCATTCAAAATTCTAAAACTTCCAGAAATTCCAAAAATCCTCAACTTCATAACTTTTCACATTTTAATTTTGTTCAAAATCTAGCAAATCATCTGTTCAATGATAATTTTTCCAAATAAAAATCAGTTTCCAAGAGCTTTTCATCAATTCCGAACATTTCCAGTTTTTCCAAAATTTGACTTTGCAAAGGTCAAGGTCAACAAATGTTGACCCTGAAGTTAAACATTCGTGTGTAATGCTATGTCCTTTGTAAAAACAAAAAAAAAAAAAAAACCTGAACTAAAAAACCCCATTTGCTCTAAGGTTCAGCCCTATGACAAAACAACCAAGTTAAGGAATTTTTCGTTTCACTGCAGATGCCAGATGTGACCATTTTTCCTCTTTTTGTTATTCAGAAACGAATAGTATGAATTTCGATCCCTATGACTGCGGTATTCCGCGTGCACCCGGGCGCAATAATCAATATTTATTTATTAGGATTGTCCGATGCTCTCGCGGACGACCGCACAGCCGCACCCTTTGGAGGAGCTCGGGATGGTAAGCTCTCCCCGAGTTATGCGTGTGCAAGCCGCGCGAACAACGATGATTTCACGCAAATACCGAATAATAAATCTGTTGTCCCATATTGTCTCATTATTACATGGGATCGCTTAATGAAAACGGGTACTTTATGCTCCGAACAACTTTAATTAAGTTTCGAAGGATTTGCGTGAACGTGAATATCATTCAGAACGTGATTTCGGAAATATAAGAACAGGTTTTTCATTGGGTAAGGATAGATTTATGGGGATTGATGGTGTGAAAAAGCTTTGGGAGATGGGTGAAATTACACTCTTTGATCATCGAGTTGATTCAATTGATCACTTCAGCAGTTATGGAAAAAATGGTTAAGCTTTGGAAATACTGTAACTTCAGAATGCTTGAAAATTGTACAGGGGATCAAAAATCGACGAAAATTAAAAATTGCCAAAATTTTGGGAATTTCGGAATTTATCGATTTTAAAACTTTTTAATTTAAAGTTCCTCTAAACTTCAAAATTCCGAAACTTTTAGAATTTCCGAAAATTCTGAAACTTTAGAACTTTATAATTTTTGAAAACTTGAAAATACCCGCGAACCTCCAAATTTTTCAAAGCTTCAAAAGTTTGAAAATTTCGAAACTTCATAACGCTGAAACTTTGAGATTCATCTAAATTCGTCTGATGTTGAGCGATCAAAAATTTCGAATTTCATAAATTCTAAGTTTAAAAACTTTGAAATTCTGAAAAATTTTATAAGATTTAAAA
>JAPYZK010000612.1:0-50375 GCA_030522785.1 Platygaster equestris
GCTGGAAATTTTCAAGTTAGAAACCTGGGGTGGTTTAACATTCCTTTCATGGAACCAAGAAAATGGGCGAACGAAAAAAAAAGAAAAAAAAAAAGAAAAAAAAAAAATCCAAATTGCATGTCTTACGCTGATCGCCCAGAGTCCCTATAACCACCACCACCACCGCCACCACGGTCGCCGCCCCCTCCTCTACCCCCGGGATCGCCGTAGCGCCACTTGTCGCTACCGCGTGGCGTGCCTCGCGCTTTTTCTACGGTGATTCTGTAACAAAAGACACAAAAGATGCTTACTTGTCTCGTCGGTTCGGACGCCCGTAGCCACGGTCGCCGCGTCGTCTCAAAACACCGCGCGCTATTTCCACCGCAACTCTGAAACACACCCATAGCGTTTTCGATTACGACTTGCCCGCCATTTCACACAACGGAACTTTCAATATGGCCAAGCTCATTTTCCTCAACAAGTAATAGCATTTCCGAAAAAATGCATTTTTACTATTACCAGCATCTAGTTCATTATTCCTTATTTACACAACATTTTTATTCAAAAATTGACAACATAGGCTTGATCAATTTCAAACAATAATCTGCGATTCTAAAATACTGTTTTTAAAAAGGAAAACTAGTGTAATTTATATTTAAAATCAATGCATGTCAATTTTGTATTTTTTTTTCTTTTTTTATAATTAGTATTCACAGGCTAGTTACAATTTGTGGGAGAACAGATGTTTTTATATTTTCAAAACAAAATACTCAATTAGTTTAAGAAAGATAAAAACATCTTGCACTCTCTACACATAAAATGATCAAGTTCATGCTAATTTTTGTCTCAAAATTTTAATGCAACAAAAAAAATAAAAAAAAAAAAACTTGTACATTTTTCCCCCTTGAATAAAATAAAAAAAAGCCAAGTGCCAATGTTTTGGATCAAGTATTGCAAAATAAAAGTAAATTCAAAAACTAGATGCAAAAAATAAGTATTTTAAATTTAAAAACATTGTTTGTTGAATCAACAAAACTTGTAAATTGAGTGTACATTCTTTGAAGCGCCTTTATTCCAAATTATCCACCACGAAAAATGGCCAATTTTCAACATGGGAAGGGCAATTTTCATCATGGAGGCAAAATTCTCACTCCTTCCATATTGAAAATTCGCGCTACCATCTTGAAGAACCAGCTATTTTTAATAGCAAACAAGTTGAAATAAATAAAAAATAAAAAAACAATCGAGTTGAAAATTCACTGAGCCATATTGAAAATATGCCACTTTTACTGGCAGACAAGTTGGAATTGAAATCGCTGCCAACGAAGCCCCAACAAGTTAGCTGATTGCTACTCTATTGTTCCAGGGTGCCAAATCATTGGGGGTGGTAACTCAAGGAGCAGCAATCATTCATTCAAAATTTTTTGAATTTCAAATGCTCGATTGACAAAACTGAACTTGTAAGATTTTCAAAATCACAAATTTGTCTACTCTCAATTATTAAAAAATGCGATCAACCAAAAAACATTGTTATGTCTTCTCATTGAAAAATTAAAATGGCAAAAATATGTTAACATCAATGAAAATAGAACTTATTGTAATTTGGGAAGAGTTGAGTTTGAAAAAAAAGTTTTCTGTAGAAAATTATGTTGAATGATTTCTATAAATTTGAGTGGAATGAAACTGTTTCTATGAAACAACGAATTTTTTTTTACTTATTGAGAAATTTGACTAAAGAATATTTGTTTTACACTCTAGTTGGGACATCAGTTTTTTAGCAAACATTTTGAATTTAAAGCGCATTTTTGAAGAATGTAATTCTCACCTTTCTCCCAGAAGTTCTTTTCCATTGAGTTCATAGACTGCGTCATCGGCATCTCTGTGGTCGTCAAACTCCTGTTAAAATTATAATCAGAGATCAACTGTAGAATTAATTTTCAGAATCTTTATCTATGAATCTAATAATATTAGTTTGAAAACTCCAATGCACTGCAAAATTTTTTGATTTTACAAAGTATTTCGAGACATTCAACAGTTTTCTATGTGAAAAAAAATTTTTTTTTCAATTATGATTTAGAAAACTAGCAATGATATTCAATGTTTCATGTTACGCAATCATCAATCACACTTACAACAAAGCCATAACCATTCTTGATGAGAATATCGCGAAAACGGCCATAATTTCTGAAGAATCGTTCAATGTCTTTCTCTCTAGTGCCATAAGGAAGTCCACCAACGTAGACTCGTGTTCCTACCATTCTGAAAAAATTAACATGAAATCAATACAGAAGCTTCTATATGAAGGAAAAAAATTCATAAAATTTCTTCGTTTATAAGTACTTATTCAATCAATTGATTAGAGACTGAAACTGTTCGTCTCAATAATTAAATTGAATGATATTTTTGAAAAATTTTTCAGTCATAATTATTAAAATATTGTATAATGTATAAATAATCTATAAAGATGTTTGTATTCAAATCCAATTTTAAACAACCATAATTGTAAAATTGAGTAACCAATTTAAAATCTCGGATCATTTTAAATAATAGCAATGAAAAGTTCAAAGGAAATAGTGTAATGAGTATCAAACAGCAAGTAAGGTGAGCAGGGGGAGGGGGGTTCGCCCCCCTTCTTCTGATAAGGCAATCGTTCCTACATAATTCATCATAAATTACGATAGCAAACTAAAACATTTCGCATTAAAAAAACAATTTCAGTCATGGTCACTCATTCACTTACACAAAACGTATTGTTATGATGAACCGATATCCAGCAATATCTATATCGCACAGAAAACTACAGATAAAATACCATTGCACAATACACAAAATTAGTACTCGTTGATAAAAACGTAATTCAACGTTTGATGTAGCCGAAGAACTTTGAACATCGCCGAATGGGAAAAAACAAACAAATCAAAGAATCGAAAGTTCCGGTTCCATTTTATGCTCCAAAATATGCTACGTCGACCATAACCTAAATTTCAATAGGCGGGATTTGATTTTCGGAAAAAGTTTGTCGAGTTTTTCGGTACTTACTTGAAAGATGTTTCAAGTCAGCGAAAGATTTTTGATAAAACTGAGCTGTGGCGACCGTAATTCCTTGATTGATTTTATACAATGTGAGGAGTAAGCAAGAATATTTTTTTTCTTGAATGGCAACTGACGGCGACGTCGGCGTTTGGCGTTATTGGGTGTTATGGCGAGTTCTCAAGTAGGTTTTTTTTAGGATTCAACGTGGGGCATCATATGGATTATGTGGTTTATTCAGGTTTACACATTTCTAAATTGTCATGTGGATGTCGTTGATTTGATGTTTGTGTGACAGTGTTGAGTGTGGCAGGATTCTTGATAATGAGCGTGAATTAATAAATGCAATGATTTAATAATAATTGTTGTACTTTTTATACCATTCTATTCATCATTTCTAATGATCGGAATGAACAAATTGTAGACTATCTACTCTTTAATTAAAAAACTTCGAAGTTTTTTGTGTGGTCGAGAATACCACACAAAAACTCATCATTTTTTATCGCAAAAACGATGCAACTCATATCCTACGCACGCATGCCTTAGGTGCAGGTGACAACGCCATCACACACCCATCATACACTACATTCACAGTATTCACCAGTCTTCACACTGATTCACACATATTCACACTTGTTAAGTAAAACGCGTGATTGGCGTGATTGCAGAGAGAAAGCAGTGTGATAATCGCCGAAATTTGTAAAATTTCTTTAAAACCCCGTCTAAAACAATCAACCAGTTATCCAAATAGTTAAACGCAAAATTGCGCCAAAATGTTGGCTGCTGCGAAAGTTTTGTCCCGCAGTTGCTCCGGCCTCTGCGAAATTTCTCGAGTTCAACGATTCAGCACAATTCTAATAAACGTGAGTTTAATTATGGCGTTTCATCGCGGTTTTCTTGCGTCATTGACGCAGAAAATTCCATTATTCTCATCATTATCCGAATTTCATCGGCATTTCATCGTTACTTGATTTTGGTTCTTGCACGGAATTATCTGGAATATTCTCGAATCGATTTCGCTCCATCCTTATCTATCCCACCGGCACGTGCATGGGCCCGAAAATAGATAGCTTTTTTCGTAATTCGCGAATTTCATTCTCATGATTTAATGATTTTTAGGTTTTCATCGACGAAAAATATCGATCTGTTTGAGAACATTTAATTTTAAGTTATAGTTCAGAATTCCGAAAATTTTTTTTTGTTTTCGCCAGGGTCGATAATAATTTTGGGTTATGTTGTGTAATATGGAATTTCAGTTTCACGGCCTTTTCTGAGGTTGCAAAAAAAGTGACGATGGAGAAAATATTTTTCGTTATGTAATTTTGCAGGGAATTGCGCCGGTTTCATCTGCCAACTCACACAGGCGGAATGATGTACAGCAATATAGATATAAGTGAGTGTAGTTTTGAATTATGAATAAAAATGCTTTCTGGAAAATTATCTTTGAAAAGTTTACAACATTTTGGCTCATTAATATTTCAATTTTCAATTATTTTTGACAACTTCAACTTGTAATATATACATTTTTTAACTCATTTTCAATGAAGTTACTCACGGAAATATATGATACTGTTTTAAAATAGCTGTAATAATTTAAAAATACTGATGAAATGTCAATTACTGTAAATTGTTTTTGTTTGTCAATATTCAATAATTTTTTCAATTTTCTAGGAGTGAAGGCGTCAAAGGTGCCGTCATTGGTATTGATTTGGGAACGACATTTTCGTGCGTTGCGGTAATGGAAGGAAAACAAGCCAAAGTTATAGAAAATTCAGAAGGTTCGCGAACGACGCCTTCATACGTAGCATTTACAAAAGGTAAATTAAAAAACCCCATAGATCTTTATTCGAGCAAATTTTATTTGTCTTAGCAATTCAGTAACAAAAAAATGTTTTTTGGAAAAATTACAGATGGAGAACGACTAGTAGGAATGCCCGCAAAGCGACAAGCAATCACAAATTCAGAAAACACCTTCTATGCCACAAAACGTTTGATTGGCAGAAAGTTTGATGACGAAGAAGTAAAAAAAGACATGTATGTCATTTTTTTATTAACTTGCAAATTACTTGTAATGATCTATAATTATGTATTAGTCAAATTTTAGTTACTGAAAAATTGAAGAACAAAAAAAAAAAAAAATTTTTTCTAAACATTGTTCAAGTACAGTAAAAGATGGAATTTTAAAAAGATGAATACTTCTGAAAATTCAGTGCACATAATGTGCACAGTCATATTTTCAATTCATCAATGATTTTGAGAATATGCATGAATGATGTTTTATTTCCCAAAATTTCAGGAAAATGGTCTCTTACAAAATCGTCCGCTCATCCAATGGAGATGCTTGGGTACAAGGTAGTGATGGCAAAATGTACTCACCGAGTCAAATTGGCGCTTTCATCCTTGTGAAAATGAAGGAAACTGCTGAATCATATTTGAGCACTCCCGTGAAAAATGCAGTTGTTACTGTACCGGCGTACTTCAACGACTCACAAAGACAAGCCACAAAGGATGCTGGACAAATTGCTGGTCTCAATGTTCTTAGGGTTATCAATGAACCGACTGCAGCTGCTTTGGCTTATGGAATGGACAAAACTGAAGATAAAATGTAAAAAAGTTATTAATATTGTAATATTATTATATTCGTTTCTTGATTATGTGCAATTTTTTTGAGTAGTTTTAATTTTTTTTTAATTCAGATACTCAATTTTGTGTGTTCATAAAATTGTAGAATTGGTAAGTCTGAATATATTAACAAACTAATTTATTATATTTTACAGCATTGCTGTGTATGATTTGGGTGGTGGAACTTTCGACATTTCCATTTTGGAAATCCAGAAAGGCGTTTTTGAAGTCAAATCAACAAATGGTGACACTTTCTTGGGAGGCGAAGATTTTGACAACGCTTTGGTCAACTACTTGGCAACTGAATTCAGAAAAGACGTAAGTACTTGTGAATTGCTTTTCTTTTCATGTAAAAACTAAAATACTTTCAGAAATTGTAACTTTTAAAAATTATCTCATCAATCTTACTAACCTAGGCATAATTGTTTGTATTTTTTTAACTTCAAAAGGATTTTTGTGAATTTTCATAAAAGTTGTGATTCTTTGAGTACACTTTTTGAATTCAACTCAACTTGTAAAAGCTTTTATGGAAAATTTGATGAAAAATTCTAGGATTTTGTAACTTCCAATCTTGCCAAGTTTATATTCATCAGTTTTATTGAAAACGTGTGTTTTCATATTTTTAACATTTTTTCTGCTCTCCAGCAAGGAATCGACATCACCAAGGACAACATGGGCATGCAGCGTTTGAAGGAAGCCGCAGAAAAAGCGAAAATTGAACTGTCGAGTTCAGTGACGACGGACATTAATTTGCCTTACCTCACAATGGACTCGAGCGGGCCAAAACACTTGAACCTCAAACTTTCTCGCAGTAAATTCGAGAGTCTCGTCGGGGACTTGATCAAGCGCACGATTTCGCCATGCCAGAAGGCGTTGTCGGACGCCGAAATATCGAAATCCGAGATTGGCGACGTTCTTTTGGTCGGAGGCATGACGAGGGTGCCCAAGGTTCAGGAGACGGTGCAAGAAATTTTTGGACGTCAACCTTCCAGGGCCGTTAACCCTGATGAGGCCGTCGCCGTGGGAGCCGCTGTCCAGGGGGGAGTTTTGGCGGGAGATGTCACGGACGTTTTGTTGCTGGACGTTACGCCTCTTTCTCTTGGTAAGTTATTTTTGATGGTTTTTTTTTTTTTTTTTTTTTTTTTTTTGGTTTTTTTTTTTTTTCTTTTTTGGGTTATGAATTTTTTTGTTTATTGGTGAACTTTTTTTTTGTTTATTTATTTTTTATTTCTCTATAATTGCCATAATCACAATAATGACAATTTTCCCAATGATGGTCATCATAAAGATGATGATTGTGATGCTGCTGATGATAATCATTGTAAAGATGATGATCGTGATGCTGCTGATGACTATCATTGTGAAAATAATGATTGAGATGCTGATGATCATGATTCTGATAATAATTATAATGGTAATGGTCATGATCATGATCATTATTGCACAGCTGAGCATTACTAGCCACCCTGAGTATGTGCAATTTTGGTAAATGATGGAATGACTAATCTTCTCACTGAAAGCAATGAAGACAACAATTCTGATACCTTATTTTTTTGTTATTGGATTTAATATTTTCATCTTGAGAAAAATTTCTTTGTAATGTTGATTTTTTTCTGTTTGTTTTTTAAAGGTATCGAAACTCTTGGAGGCGTTTTCACAAAATTGATAACACGCAACACGACCATTCCCACAAAGAAGAGCCAGGTGTTCTCGACCGCTGCCGATGGCCAAACCCAAGTAGAAATCAAAGTTCACCAAGGCGAACGTGAAATGGCGAATGACAACAAACTTTTGGGACAATTCACCCTTGTCGGAATTCCGCCCGCGCCACGTGGAGTTCCTCAAGTCGAGGTCACTTTTGACATCGACGCTAATGGAATCGTTCATGTTTCCGCCAGGGACAAAGGAACCGGAAAAGAACAAAATAGTAAGATTTTGGAAAATTTTTGGGTAATCAACTGTCCCATAATTAAACAGAAAGAATATTGTAAAAGATTCATTTTTGTCAATTTTTTAATAAAATCCTAATCATGTGTGAAAAAAAAAATGTTCAATTTTTTCTCATACTAATAATATATGATAATTTTTAAATCGATAAAAATGAGTTATTTCTCATTTTTTACTTGGCCTAATGATACTAAATTTAAATTTGTTGAAAGAACTTTTTTTCAGAGAAAAATTGAGTTGGAAATTGAATTAAGGAAGTTTTGAGATTTGGATAAAATATGTATTTTTTTTATTTTTTAATTAACAATGATGTTAATATTTTTCGTCTCTCATAGCTACTCGATTGAAGTAGCACGTGAGGAAACATTTTACTGAGTTTTTATAACAAATAAAAATTATGTGAATTTTGAGTTTAGAGATGAAATGGAAATGTAAAATGTTGGTAATATTTTTTTACAGTCGTTATCCAGTCGAGTGGTGGGCTTTCGTCCGATCAAATAGAGAATATGTTGAAGCAGGCAGAGCAGTATGCGAGTGAGGATAAGAAGAAGAAAGAAAGAGTTGAAGTTGTCAATCAAGCAGAGGGCATTATTCATGACACCGAGGCTAAAATGGAAGAATTCAAAGCCCAATTACCTGCTGAAGAAGTAATTTTTATCAAAAATGTTAACTAGTGATTGAAATGTGTGAATTTCTTGATTTGTTAATTATAATAGAGTCTACATTTGTATTCGTCAATTTAAGTTTTGAATTTGTTTATTATACTTATGAATAGTTTATTATAATTTTGAATTCGTTGATCGAAAATCAAAAATTTCTCTTCCATTTCAAATTTTTCGATTTGTGAAAGTTTCGTGTATATTAATCAACTCTTTTTTTTCTAGTGTGACAAGTTGAAAGAGCAACTCAGCAAAGTCAAAGAAATGTTGGTGAAGAAAGATGAACTGGAACCAGAAGAAATCAAGAAACAAACTAATGAACTTCAGCAGGCATCTCTGAAATTGTTTGAACTTGCTTACAAAAAAGTAAGTTATTCAAAAAAATAGTTTTGAACAATGTTAACAAATCTTTTTTTGTGCAAAATATTCACTATTTGTCAAACGAAATTGTCGGTGGTAGTATAGCTGCTTGGTTTGGTTTGTTATCAAATTTTCAAAGTATAAAAAATTATCATTGTTTTTATTCATCAACTATGATGTTAATATTTTTCGTCTCTCATAGCTACTCTATTGAAGTAGCACGTGAGGAAACATTTTACTGAGTTGGCGTGAAAAAGTTATTAGATTTTAAAATATTGTGTCTAGTGATCCAGTAAATAGTAAATTTGTGATTGTTTTCAGATGGCTGCAGAAAGAGAATCAGGATCAGCAGGAAACGAAAGCAACCAGCAACAAGCGAAGCCCGAAGATCAGAAAAAAGAAGAAAAAATGTAAAAACAGTTGAATAAGCAAGTTATTAAGATTTCGAATCACCTGATCTCGCTGGGAAGAGAGATAACACAGAAAGGAATTTTTTTTTACAACACATCTTCATAGTCAGCTTCACTTTTTTCATGGAGTTCATGGATTAAATGCGTAGCATTAAAAATTGATTTGTAGATTTTCTGATTGCGATTCCATAGTTTAATTATTTTAGTGATGAAAATTGTGTTTGACCACAACTTATTTGTTTTACAGAATCAGATGAATGTTAGTTATTATTGTCATCATACGGTTTTTAATACAAGAATGTACAATAAAAAGTGCTGTTTATTATATATATACATTGTGTTTTTTGGTCACCTTGCAATTCGTTTTTATTAACTATAATAATTGTTTTTGAATAATATCATCCATTCGCGCAAATATTGATTCTTATGTTTCTTTTATATTTTAAGGAAATGAATTCGAAGTATTAAACGTCAAAATGTAATATTTATTAATCGTAATTTTTAAAGTACAACTACGTAATAAGTAAAGATTATTTATCGAAATATTTGATGAATTGTTTCCTCGTTATTGCGTAAACAATTAGTAAATTTTTCTTTCGAGTTGGAACAAAATGAGAAAAAACTGTTCCACTTAGCTCAAACGACGATCTTATTTTACGTGCGATTTTCGTTCTTTGAATTGTCTCCACGGCATTATGTGTTCCGCAGAGCCCCAATCTTCCGCAGGATTGAACATCTGGAACAATAATTTAGTTTTTTATTCCTCATTTTTTCGGAAAATATGTAAAAGTTTTCGAAGATTTAAAATAGACGAACTTACTCTTCTGAACCCAAGATGTTTTCTCGAAACGACGTAATAAACGAACCAACACGGAATTTGGAGCAACTTCTCGAAACGACGTAATAAACGAACCAACACGGAATTTGGAGCAACCCGAAAGAGAAAATGGCCCAACTAAAAACTGCAAAATAGTTCACGTAAAAAATGCATCCAAGAGTCGATCGAATGAAAACTATGAAACTCACTGCGAGAGTCAGTAGGATAATTGTGGTTTTTGTGAGTAATATCATGGGCGCTTATCAAATGATACATGAAAATTGATATCAAAGTCAGAGGAGTAATGTCGACCCAACATAATCGCCAATAGATCGAAGGCCGTTTGTTCAGCATGAATTCAACGTCGTCCAAACAATTTTCCAGGCCGTAAATCCAAAAAATAACGCAAATTTCCAAAAGGGCTATGAAATATACATTGAAGGATGATCCATAAGTGCTGACAAGCTTTAATAGCCAAGGGCCTCCCTAAAAAAATTTTGATTTCATATGTTTTGATCAATTTTTGGTGAACATGCATTTTTTAGTGTTTTTATAATACGTAATAAGTTATATTATTTTTAATGATTCCAAATTTGAAATGCACGAATTTGTGATTCAAAATGGAATTGAGATGAATTGATCATTCATTAATTATAAATTGGTAGAAGTTCGATCTGATTGACTTCCAGAATTTTTATACGTAATTAATTTTTTTACCGGGGTGCAGCAAGGTATTCCAGAAACAAAACCGATCAAGCAAATGACGATCAAAACATTTCGTTGTTTCCAATGAGGATTTCTGTCAATAATGACTGTCACGATTCCGCCAACAATGGAGACTACGCTTCCGCAGCACAACGTGAAGATTATCAGTAAAAAAATCATTAACTGAACCTGGGGAGAATTTTTTTGAATTGAGCTTTCGCCAAAAATGCATACAAATCAATGATGATGACGACGAGATTCAGAATCATGGGAATTCGGGAAAATGTCGAGTTATCTACACAAAAATGGTGACCAGGAAAGAAAGCGTTTCTCGAAAATTTCGAGTTCGACAGTCGTCCAAATTTGAAAATTCAAACATTCGAAAGTATTAAGTATTACATTTCAAAATCGTGAGATCAAATGATTTAGAACTCCAGTTCTGAAATTCGTATTATTTTACTCGAAAATTTGAAAAGAAAACTCATATTATTATAAAGTTGTAGTCACATGAGGCTCAGTATCTGGAGTTGAAAATAAAAATGCTCCGAGGATTTAAAAAATACTTCAGCAGTCCGAGCTGAATATCATATTCTACGCCAATTTTCCGAAAATCCCCCCTAAACACACCTCCTTATTTTCAAACTCTTACTTGCGGAAGCACTTCCATTTTCGCAATAGCACCAGCATAAGAAACAAAAACAACTTCCATATTCGGATGAATAACAGCACCCTTATCAACCGAAACTCCTCTTCGGTAAGCGACATTTCCCAATATCCCAAAAGCCACGAAACTAGCCAGCAAACTCGTAGAAGTATCCAAAGAAGTAACGATCATCGCGTCTCTGTAAATGTTTCGCTGGAATTTGTTATAAGAAGAGTACATAATGATGGAGCCGAAGCTAACGGAAATGGAAAAAAGCACTGCGTCAGTGCCTTGAACCAAATTTTCCCATCCGAAAGTTTTCCCCAGTCGGGTCTAAAAAAAAGGTGATCCCTTCTATCGATCCCTCGAGAGTCATCGTGCGAATAAACAAAGGCAGCAAAACCAATTTCGGAAAAAACGCGATAAAGCAGGCCACTTTGCCGGTTTTTGTGACGCCGCGAAACAGGATCGCCAGCACAATGGTCCAGGAGCATAAAAGACAGAGTACCAATTCCCAGTTGGGAAAACTGATTCCCTCCTCGATGGGGTCTCTCTCGTTCAACACGATTTTCCTGGCAAAGATAACAAGAGATTTCGCAACTAGTGTCATAATGGTTCAGAACATTATTTCAGGGAGTACGCACTCGTAAAACAACTCGGCAGAAGTCGAGAAACTCGAGTTTTCATCATCGCTGAAATTGCGCCCACTCAAATCCGAATTGACGCAATTTTTCCACTCGGGGCGACATTTCGCTCATGGCAATTCGCTGCTGAAACTGCGGAAAAAGTAGTAAATAGTGGTGGTTATGGGTGTGCCCATCATGTAGATTCCGAACCAGCTCAAACTGGGCCCAACCGATTCCGGCGAACGCGGGCACTCGGCCCCAAGCTTTGACGCACGATCTTTGCGAAAATTGACCTGGTATATCGGTAAAAAGTGATTAACACGTACTTTTTTCTGATAAGCAACTGATTTATACTAAATTTCAGACACGTAGATCAAAGTTGAGGACGTCTTTAGATTTCGAACATTTTTTGCATATTTCCGAATTTTCAGTAACAAGTGGAAATTATTCAATTTTCGAAATTTTCAATTCCCGAGTTCAGTTTTTCAGTTTTTTGCTTCGAAAATTGAATTCTAGGGGGAGGTGCATTTTTAAAATTTCTAGTTAAAATTTAGGTTTCCACCAGAGATAGGCGATATTATTTTTCTCTCTCCCTCTCACCAAACGACTGTTCTTGTGAGTAAGAAAAAGACAGTTGCGTAACTTTTCATCCCTTGTTTCCACCAAAACTAATAAGAAGTGTAAGAACTGGATGATTATCCTGATTAAAAAAAAGAAAGTCATCATCATATTTTTTACCCAGTATCATTTCTAAGTAATAAACTGGTTGTCCCACAATTAGCAGCACGATAACGTAAGGTATCAAAAAAACTCATCCGCCATGTTTTTGTGCGACGTAGGGAAATCTGCATACGTTGCTCACTGAAATTATCCACGAACGAATGAAATTTCGATGACGCTTTTGTTGGTTCTGATGATTTGTGAATTCACGAGTCAATTTTACCAATAAAATATGAGATGCAGATGGATTTTTTTTATGAAAAATCGAATTGCGAAATGAGCGAATGAGAATTGAGCGTGAGTAATTGAAAATTCGGAAATTTTATATGCATACGGCCTATGGACATTGCAATGCACGACATTAAACATTCGATTCCTTTTTTCCATGTTCCTCGTTCTGTCACGTTTTTTCTTTCGACTTGCTGTAAATACTAGAAATTTTTTCCCCCATACACAATAATTAGGTTTGAGCATACTTTTCTGAATAAAATATACGCAATGAAAAATTTAAAAACTCACTTGCGCCATGTTTGTACCCTGAATTTTGAAAAATAGGGAGACACATAAAATAACTTCGAAAAGAGTAAAAAAGACTGTTTTTTCCGTGAGAGTCGAAATTTATCTTGGCGTTAATGCGCAGATTTTTAAGAGTAGAGGAAAAACGTGTTTTTTCTTGTTCGTGATAAAGACTGATAATGAATATTTCAATTATCGTTATAATAACGCTCAATAAATGATAATCTATTTTTCAATCCAATCGTGGTGGTTTTGATTAAATTCGACCGTTTATGAAGTTCATTAGTTTATGGTCTTGACGAATCAGACTGAATAAAGCCAATTTTTTGTATTGTTTGAAATTTTGATTTGCAATCAGTTTTAATTGAATTGAAAATACATGGTGTGATTTTTTGAGGTTGACAGACTAATTATTGTTTAATCGTCACAAATTTGGAGTTCCGACGTAAAATTTCCTAACAATTTCAACTTGGAATTCGATAAGAGATAACATAATGTTTGTAGGGTAATAGAGTGAATACCGATTGTTTGCTTCGTAAAGTTATTAGATAGGTTAGCATTTAAAGTATGTTAAGATAATGAAATCAGAAAAACGCATTATTCAAAACGGTCAACTTGGAGTCTTGGACATTTGTAAATTTGACCATTTCGGATTTCAATTCAGATGTTTGAAAATTTCGAATCTGTAATTTTGGAATTCCGAATTTCGGAATTTACGCACTTACACTCGAACTCGAAAATTATGAAAATTGCATCCAACAATATTCAGGAATGAAAAAGATTTAAAGTTCGATGACTTACGAGTTCATTTTCGAAAAATTTCAAAATAGCCGGATTTCGATTTTGAAAATTCAGAAACAGCAAATCTGTAATTCCAGAGTTCTAAATTTAGAAATTAAAAAAAGTGAAAAAAACTTTAGAATTCGAAGCGGAAATTTGAACGCAATTTTTCAAAATTGCGTTCAAAAATCTGAGAGTGAGAAAAATCGTAACTTTTGAATACATGTCCGAAGATAACTATTTGAAATCACATTTCCAATTTTTCCAAAATTATTGAAAAATTTAGAACACAAAAGTTCAGAAATCTCGAAATTCCAAAGATTTAAAGCCAATGAATGTTCAAAATTGTTAAATTTCAACTTCGAAAATTCCGAGATTCCAAATCTGAAATTTCGGTATCCGAAAATTCAAAATTCAAAAACTTCTCCGGAAAAATTCTCGGAAACTCGGAAAAATTCGTGAAATTTTCTTTCACAGTTCAAAACACGAATAACTTCGATAATATTCCCAGTGAAAATGACAATTCCAAATTTTCCAGGTTCACATTTTTTCCTTCATGAATCGTATTAACTGCAAAATTTCCATAAACTACGTCCTTTCTCTACATTCAATTCATTCTGACATAAAATTGACATTCAATCCTATTTGCGTAGTACAATTAAATAATTCCATTTTCTCCCGGGCGAGAAAAAGTAC
The DNA here is from genome assembly GCA_030522785.1 of Platygaster equestris. NCBI lineage: Eukaryota > Metazoa > Arthropoda > Insecta > Hymenoptera > Platygastridae > Platygaster > Platygaster equestris. The sequence goes on from JAPYZK010000612.1 coordinate 14,511, forward strand.
CGTCGTGAAAATTCGTGAGGGTTGCGCTGCGCGCGCAGGGCGGAAGAACCCTCGACTCCAAACGCGCCGCATTTCCCGTTCGCGCTCGAAACTCGCAAAGAATGCGCGAACGCGTTTTCCCCCATTTTCCGGAAAATTTTCCAAAGTGCCGAAAAAATCGCGCGTGTTTTGTCCGGAAATCAACGGCGTCGAACGAGTTTCCCATTTTCGGGGACGGGCCAGGAAAAATGGAAAAGCGCTCCGCCGCGTGGCCTTGAAGTAAGTCATACCACACCGCGATCGATCAGCCCGGCTAAATGGGAGAGGCCGGTGTCACGGATTTTCGCGCATATCGCGAATATAGAATTTCATTAATCCAAAAAAAAAAACAGTTTGGAAATAATGGAGTAATTTTGGGACAGAATGAGTGGTTAAAATTGTTTTCGTTTGTGAGAATGGAATGGAAATTTGAAGAGTCGTGGGAAATTTCGGAAAATTGGGGGGGGGGGGGTTGTTCTTCGAGAATTATGAGTATTTGTCAGAATAGGGGTTTTTGGAAAATTATTGAGGGTTTTCGAGTATGTTTTGGTATTTAGAAGTTTTTTGGGGTAACCCCTGAATTTTGTTGAGTTCTGGAATTTTTACGAGGATTCGTGATAGTGATGAGGTTTTTTTAGAATTTTCGTGGATTTTTGGAACTTCCCGAATTTTTGGAATTTGAGTTTTTGAGAACCTTGAATATTGCTGGACATTTTTAGCGATTCGTCAAAATTCATCCGTGAATATGAGTGTTATTAAATATAGTGGACACATTTTTAAGAATTTTCTGAAATATTTGAAGCAAATTTTGGGAATGGAAAATTTCATCTAAATATGTGAGAATTTGTATAATAAAATGTCGAAAAATTGTTGAGAATCTTACAAAACAACCAAATTGCGGAAATTATCGAACTTTTTCATCTTTTTCAACAAATTTTTGAAAATGTCGAAAATTTTCAGACATTTGAATCTCAATAACAATTTACCGACATTAAGAATTATTCGTACAAATTTTTGTGTAAGTTCCAAATATTCGTAAAAATTTTAATTTATGTCTACAGACTCCAAAATATTTTTAGTTATTGAAAATTGATTAGAACTTCGTTGCCAAAATTTATAAAATTCCACGAATTTTTCAAGATTACAAACGATTAAGAGGATTCTCGAGTATTATTTTGTTTTTCAATAATTAAGTTTTTAAATTTAGCCAGTGAGGAAAATTCACGTTTGAAGTTCAAAAATTAAAAAATTAACCCAAAAATGTCGATTTTCAAAACCGCCAAGGACACAAAAAATAATCATCACACAAAAATTTCATTTATTGCACTTGTTTCTTCGGAAAACGGAAAAAATACCATTTCCCACGATTTTCCCGAATTACTTCGACTCATGAAATTCATCACCAAAAGTCATCGAAATATCTCCGGACTACTAAAATTCCCTCAAAAACGATCAAAAATTGTACTAAACAACGTATTCATACATCCACTGAAAAAATACCAAAAAATTTGGATTCAATACAAACTCTAACACTCACAATAAATTGTAAGTGTTCTATGTATTTCTCATTAATTTTAGGGTTGTTCCAGTTATTATAACAACCACACACTCCCGAAACTTAGTACTATTTCCCTGTGTTATGACCAGCCCCAATTCTTTTATTCGTGAAACAGTCTGATCACACCGGGATCAAAACCCCTAATCCTCGTACGTTTTTATGTTTACCCCTCGTAAAAACGAGCTCGGGAATTGTCGCGGGGAAAAAAGTTGATCTTTGCAAGAGCTTTCAGCCCGGTAGGAAATTGTTTCATGCCTGGGGATCGACTTCCGTTTCATCCCTCGCATTATTACCCTTGGACGTCATCAATTTCCTTCCGCTCGCGTAATAGGGGGAAGGGAACGAGAGGGTTTCATTCAAAAAGTAACATACGCAGTGGTGTACTAACGGGGGTGGTTTTATTAGTTTCCTACGTATGTTTTTTGAACAATGAAATTTCGCATGTCAGGGGCCCTCGTATTTCACACCAAAATACTCGGTTTGTTACAGTCTTTCAGGTTCCTAGAGCCCGCTAATTTCCTTCTTATAGTCATTTTTGATAATTAATCGCCGATATCGGTTTTGTCACAATTTAATTATCAAAAATGTTTATGTATCATCAAATAGCTATGGCAAATTATCATGTGGCAGTGAAACTCGACCCACCGACACACAGCGCAAACCGGACGTCGAATAATTAGCAAAAATCACTATAATTTTCGGAAAATTCGTACGACAAAACTTATTTTTTTACAACCGATTAGCAACCAATTAGTGGCAAATTTAGCACCAGCTCACTTTGCATTTTTGTCGTTTTTCGAACTTTTGCTTTGCTAAGTTCATGTGAAGTTAGCAGAAATCGCTATAGTTTTCAATAGTTTTCAAAAAATAAGAGCGACAAAATTAGTTTTTCCACAACTAATTAGCGACTAAATAGCGGCAAATTCACAGTTTACTGGGTACATCATTTTTTAAATTTGCTTTGCGAAGTTTATGGACATGAATCCCGTAATGTTCTTTTCATTTTGAGAAATTTTTGAAAAAATTTTCGTAAGTTTTCGAATTGTGTGAAACCTTTGCAATATTAGAAAAAAAATTGGTCAGACCGTTTTAAATTTGAATTTCTAAAAAATTTCCGAAATTGTAGGGGTTTTTGGACTTTTTTAGGATTTTGTGTATCAATTTTGTGGATTTTATTGCTTTTTCGAGAATTCTGTATTATTTTTCTTGTTTTGAGAAATTTTTTAAAAAATTTTCGTAAGTTTTCGAATTGTGTGAGCGCTTCTCAATATTAAAAAAAATTGGTCAGACCGTTTCAGATATAAATTCCTCAAAAAGTGACAAAGGTTCCGAGAATGTTCATTAATTACAAATATCTTAAATTCTCAAATTTTATCAGTTTCTAAAACTTGTGGAGATGAAAAATCGAATGACATTTGAAAATCTGTGTAATTGTCGAAGTTATTATTTTTTCGATCAGTTTCGAAAAAGTTGTCTACATTTTATAATTACTTATGGACCGGATACTTTGAACATTTAAAAATAAGAAACAGACGAAAATATTTCATCTATTTTGAAAATTTTTTCTCTCTACGCCACTGCAGGCTTGTATGTGTCCCGAAAGCTCGTTTGCCAAAGTGTAGTTGGGCGAATGTAGGTCACGAGGGCCGTTTTAATTCTCTCCCTACAACTTTCCTCGTAACTTTGTTGCTTATTCTATTTAAGTTTTTCGGTTTTCGCGGTTTTTTGAAACCATTGTAACTTCTATCGAGAATTTCACTATAATTTGTTCAATTTTCTTCGTTCTTTTGTTCCTTGGCGAAAATCGTCGATTTGTTGATATTTTCTTATGTTTTAAGTTCTAATTCTAAAATCGTCATTCTAGAATTTGAAAAATTTAATCCAGTAGCAAAATTACTTGATCCGAAAAGTCTCGAAAACATTCAATCCGAATTCGAGGATCATCGAAATTCAAAAATTTTCGGAGACGAAAATTGTGAATTCTCAAATTAAAAATCCACTTTTCAGTCATTGAAATCCAAAATTGAAAAAATCCCGAAGACTGGAATTTTGATAAACTATTGGAGACTCAAGGTATTTTTATTCAGAAATGGAGAAATTATACAAAATTTGAAATTTTATAATTTGTAAGCTCTAAAAGTCTACAATTCTAATTCAAAATTACCTGTTATCACAATTTAATAATTTTCAAGATGTGGAATTGAAAATTTGCAAATTCCCAACTAATATGGATCCACAAATTGAAAAAACCCAAAATTCTCTATTTAACAAAAAATTATGGAATGAAAAAATCCAAAAATCCTGAAACTACGTTACAAACTCCAAATTCGAGTACTCTAAACAAAAAATTCAAGAACATTTAAACTCCAAAATTTCAGAAAAACTCGTTCGTAAACGACATAACCAAAATTCTCATATTTCTCAGTGTCCACGAAACGTTCCAGAACTCGAAGTTTCAAGATATTTAATCCAATATTGACTAAGATATTGCCAATTACCCCTGTAATTGTCGAAACTTCATTTTCCGTTGAGAAATTCGTCGATCACACACGACACGAGCTCGCAACTGCGCAAAGCTCCGGTTGAAAGCTCTCCGAAGCTCCGAAACACAAGCGCTTTTAGTGCAATCCCGAACACCGGCATTGTTTAATCACGGTCCTTTCACCTCAAAATTTTTCCCTGTCAAAATCGTCATTTTCGAAATTTATTTTCTCAAAAAGGCCGAGCACATTTTGTCGAAATTGTATCTCGGTAAATGATACATATCATTTTAACTGTATTTTCAACGAAGTAATAAAAAAAAACTTATTTTTCACTTATAAATGAAATTGCAGATTGTTAATTATGATACACGTTCCATCCGAAACATTTCGGAAATGTAATCGCCTGAAACGCAAAGGCTTGGCTTTCCTTGCGAATTTCTGTAAATCGAAAAAATTGGCTCTAGGGATGAAAATAAATTCGGGAGTCCCGGCTGGAATGGAGCGGAATTCGAGGGCGGAAAATCTAGGTAAATGCAATTTCCCATATTTTTTACGAGCGTGGAAACTTTTCCGGGGGAATAGTTAGCGCTTGTAGAACTCAAATGATTAAAAGTAGAATAAGAAAGTTACGAGGCGGAAATTCGTAACTTGTTTTTCTTATTGCCGCTGGAAAAGTAATTTTGGTGGAAAAGTGAAGTTCGTTATTTTTCCGAAAATTCCGTGAATTTTGATAAAGATTCTCTGAGAAATAAAGTTTTCTTTTTTCAAGTTTCATGCACCATGATAAATTTTCGAAGAAGGAGGGCATAATTTCAATTATTGCAGAAATATTCGTTTTTACGATTTCGTTCGTCTTTTTAATTGAAAAAAAAGAAAATCAATCATAGGTAATAAATTTACTAAGATTACAAATTGTCGGAAGTTGAGCTTTTCGGAGGACATTTTTTTCTCGTGTTAAATTAAAAACGAATGTCATGAAATGCAGTAACAACGTCCCTTATCTGATAAAGAGCACGATATAAAAAGGATCAATAATATCTACATACGACTGCTTTTTTCAATGCCAGTATACAATTTTTATTTGAACTCATTCCTTAATGACGGGATACATTTCTTGCGGCTTTTCCATGTTGAAACTCAATTTATTTTCGATCGAGAATGAATACATGTTAATTAATAAATGTTACGACACTTTTAAATTAATTCAGCCGAATTCGTCTACATATTTTTCAATATTAGCAAGTTTTTGGATTAATCAAAATTATTGGAAGTCATCACGAAAATTTTCGAAAATTCGGACATTCACGTAAATTTTAAAAGATTTGAAAATTGTAGGAAAATTTCCAACTTTCCAAAAACTTCGAATTCTTTTCAAAACTTTTTCAAACATAATCGTCACAAAAATTCCTCAAAAGAAAACAAAATACTCAAAAATCTTCGAAAACCCTGATAAATTTCTTAAAAATTATCCGAAATTCCCATACAAAATTTAAAAACTCGAAGTACAACAAAATTATAAAAATTTAAGAATTTTTAAAACGAGCCTTTCAAAAATTTCAACAACTCCTCCAAATTTCAATACCTACATATCTTTCAACTAAAGGCGATATTGCTGATTTCCAAACTCTTCAAAAATCATGAGCGATATCTTCCAAATTTTGGAGACTCGATCATACTATTGCTCTCTCCTTCTTACCAAACGACTGTTCCTGTGAGTGAGAAAAGGACGATTGCGTAACTGCCAATTTTTTCCCATTTTCCCCAGTCAACTTTTTTTCATGATTAATGACGAATGTTCATCTGAATCATCGAAAAAATGGTGTTTTATGAAATTACAGCAAGCGGGGCCCAAATGTGTCGCCGAAACGACAGCGACACAATGGTATCGAGGATCCCGTCGAGCCTGAACGTGACGGCCGTCGACTTGGTCGTCACTTGCCAGCCATCCCCGTCTCACTCTGTTCTAACATTGACCCCAGGAAGAACTCGGAACATCGACCAGGACATGGAGGCCTTGAGACTGAGTCGGCAAGATAATCCCTTTTTACAGGTAATACATGACTACTGTGCAATCGATGCTTCAAATAGATATATTTTATCATACTATGCACCACTTTTATATAATAATATGTAGCTCGAAAAAGTTCAATTTTTGAAATAATCCCAGGGTAATTTGGGCAGAAAAATGATTTATGCATTAAGTCATCAATAAGTAATTGACAGATGAGTTATGCAATACTAGAATTTAAATTGAAATTACTGAATATATGAGGTTACACATTTTGCAATTTCTAAATTCCAGTGTTTTCAACATCGAATTCATGAGATTGAAACATTTTTTATTCAATCGTTTTTTGAGTTTTCGAATTTGACAATCAGAGAATCGGAATTATTACGTTTCTTTTTTCAGCTGTCGAATTTTACAATAAAAGTAGGAAATCGTAATTGCTGAATTTTCCTAATTTTCCGAATCGTGGAGTGGAGGATTTTTGAATTTTGAGAATTTGATTTTCAGAACACTTGAACTTGGAAATTAACAATTCGAATCAAATTAATTAATAAATTAATGAATAAAACGAGCTACAATTTTGAAATTATTACTAATTTTGATGAAGCAAAATTAGTAGGTCTTAAGTTCCTACAAACATTTTCAGAAAAAATTTCCAAAAGTTGAATTTTCTTGAAGTATATTCAATTTGCATTGTCGAATTTCAGTTCTGAAGTTTCGAAACCCGAAAACTTTAGAATTGTTGAGTTCAGTTAAATTCGAAACTTACTGAATTTACAATTTCGAATTGTATATTCTATTCGTTCGGATTTCTAAACTTTTAAAATTTCAAAATTTCAAATATTAGAAGTTAAAATTTATGAATACTTTAATAAAAAATATTTCTACATTTGTTGCCGAAATTTTCGTAACTGAAATCCAAATTTTCAAAAAATATAAGTTCAGTTTTCAAATGTTCGAAATTCCAAATTTTAGAGTCAAACAATTCAAGTTTTCATATCGAATTTCCCGAACTTAAAATGAATCTTCGAGTTTGCATTTCCAGATACTCCAATTTCAATTTCGAAATTCCTAAACTCAGTCATTTCAGAATTCAAGCATTTTGAAAGTCGAATTTTCAAAACTCGAAGTATTTCGATTTAATAACTCAAATTTCTGAATTTTCAAATTCGAAAATCCTAATTTTGGAATTATCTTCCAAACTCGAAAACGTTCTAATTTCAAAATTACTGAATTCAGTAAAATTCGCAACTTACCGAATTCATATTTCCGAATCGCACTATTTAAAATTTTTCGGATTTTTCAGCTTTCAAATGTCTTAATTTTAAGAGTTTCAATTTTTCAATATTCAATTTTGAATAATTGCAATTAAAAATCGTCGTACCAGAATTGTAAAATTTTCGAGACGAGTTGTACTTCAAATATAGAACTTCCATCATATACTTTTCCGGCTCATTGAAACGCAGACCTTCATTCAATTCCCAAAAGCGACTTTCGTGTTCAAGGCGCTTTTATTAATCGAATGAGCTTCGAAGGTCAGAGAAATTTGAACTTTGACGAAGCTTTTTTTTCTTTTTTTGTTAAATCATCTCAATAAATAATTTATCCCGAAAAAGCACTGTTCAAGTCGATTTATTTCCCTTACTTTCGCATCAACTAGTTTCGAGTCCGGAAATGACGTCACCAATAAACAAAAACACATCCAATCATTAAATGATAGAATTGCATTCCAAATTCGTACTCAATTTTCAAGAAACCAGCAATTGTTTGATTCCAAAATGAATGAAAAAACATCGAATTTTCTCCCCTTCACAAATCCGAAACTCGCTTTTATGTGTACGTAGTTTTTTCAGCATCGAATGAAAGCAATTCAAAGATCAATGCGATTGAACTTCATGATACACATTATATAAAAAGAAACATCAATGCCTGAAAATCCGTCTTGGTATTCTTGTAGCACAAAGCCACCTTGAATTGACAGGCATCAAATATTGCCAGCGTGCATTATATTTACTCAATTATCCAAATGCAAGTGCGCTGAGTAATATTGCTTTGTACGATATTCCCGAAGGTACTAGCGAGTCAAGAGAACTTGGTGGAGTCAATAGAAGAATCCGAGTCGGATGACGCTATTTTGATGTCACAGGTAAAATATGCTCATTTTTCTATGAAAATGTACGTTTTCAAATGAACAATAAATTGTTCGTTTTTTTATTGCGTATTGTTTTATAATGATGAGAGAGTGTCTAGAAAATGGAAGTTTTTCGTTAATGTATTATTATTATTCGGGCTTTCGAGGATTTTTTATTGAGACGTTCGAAAAAATTGTGCACTGTGTTTTATATGCATTTATTTATTGTGGAACTTTTTCGACAGGGCTGAATTTTTGGGATTTTTGAATAGTTTTTTTATGCTTGAGAACGTGAAAAATTGTTGATTGTTCTTTTCTCATATCAATGATTTTGACCTTTTTCTTTTTTTGAATTACAGAATTATGAATTTTTGGAATTGAATTTGTAAGTTAGAAATTCTGAATGTTTGAGATTTGGAATTTTCAAATTTTGAAAATTTTAATTGTCGACTTTCCGTTATTTTTGAACATTAATTCCCGAATTTTATCTATGTTGGAGTTCTCAATTTTTTGGACTTCAAATTTTGAAGATTAACCTTAATTTCAAACTTGAAAAATTTGAAAAAATGTAGAAAGTTTCGAAATAATTTCAAACAATTTTTTGCTCATTCGTAAAGCTTAAAATTTCCGCCAATTTGGAAAGTTTTCTTCATTTTAATGCTTTTTTTAGACTTCTACGGAATTTTAAAAAATAAAGAGTGATTTTTTAAAGAATTTACGAAAACATTTCAAAAATAGTGGTAATTAGACTGACTAGAGCAATTCTTTTCGTCATTTTTTGTTGTGAATCTGCAGTTTCGCGAATTGTAAAAAAATTGAGGAATCAACATTTTTCAACGATATTTTTTAAGAGCTCTAAAAAATGTTCGTTTCATTTTTTTTCAACGTTTTAACATTTTTTATACCATTCGAAATGAATTCATAAAATTTACATATTTGTCAAACTTGAACATCATAATTTTCGACAATTTCTAATTACTTTCCAGGATTTTCAAAAATCGTTCAAACTCTTTGAAATTCATCAAAAAGTTGACATGGTTTTTAAAAATATCAAAATATCCTCCAAAAATGTAAATTCAGCGCTGATTTCCAGCATTTTACTTGATTTTCAGAAAATCCCAAGAAAATAAATTCCTTCTGTTTTTGATCAGGAACTGGGCGACCGAAACCCACTGACTCTGGCTCAAGTTCACGAGCATCTGGTCCGAAGCCCGCCCCCAATGCTCTGGTCCCACAGCCCTGTTTTCCATTTTCCTCACCAGAACAACGCGAAAAACGAAGTTTTGGCCCATTACAAAAGTCCCACGAAAACCCCAATACATCGAGGCTCCGACAGCGAATCCCCCAAAAATGAAAGCTCCTCCGAAATTCGCGGTTAGTACCAATTTGTTACTACTTCATCAAAAATTCGAACTTCCCACCACGATAACAATATTAGATTATGCCACTAGTGGAAAAAGCGACTGATTTTCAATATTTAAAATCTTGATTTTTCAGTGACTATTTTCCTATAATTCGAAAAATGGCGGTTTTTTAAAAGTTATCGGAAAAGAAAGGAAATTTCGAAAATCACGAAACATTTCCTGTAATATTTTCAGCGACTCTTCGACATGTTTTATTAACGAGCGTATTGCGTTTTGTCACTGGAACACAACACGTGAGATTCGTCATTGTTCGGGGTGGAACAAAAGAAATTGTTCTTTTCGAGGGCAGTAAAAAAAAGTTGGTGCTTTTGAAACAATCGATATGAGAATTACTTTTTCACCCTCGACCTTGCCGCGGCTTTTTGCATATGCATACGCGCGGATCGATTTGCAGCATCGAAAATTGACCCATAAACACGCGTGCATGTCTAAGATAATGCATCAAATATCAATTTGTTACCACCTGAAAGTGACGATCTCATGCAAATCCTGAATTGCATCGATGAATTATTCATCGAACGCTCATGCACGTAATTACCCCAGGGGAAAATGGACGCCAGGGATGGCGCCCTGTTTTTCAATCATCGAGATTTGGTCGAACATCGGATTTTCGAATCATTTAGTTCGCGATTATTTGCGGGAATTTGTAAATTTAAGAATTTTCAGATGGAAAATCGGGAAATTTTCAAGTACAAATTTAAAAATTTTCGATTCAAATAACTTGTAGATGTTGGAATTTAAACTTTCAACATTTTTGAATTAGATGAAGGAATCATTGAATTTTTAATTTCGGAAATTGGAAATCACAGGGGCAAAAATCGAAATTTGTGCATTTTTAAAATAAAAAATCTGGAAATCATGAATTTTAGTGCGAAAATTTCGAAATTCGAATAATCGAAAAACTTCGAATTGAACGATGGGATTTAAAGAAATTTTACGTATCAAGTCAAAAGTTAAAAATTTGATACTTTCAAATTTTTAATTTTTAATATTAAAAAATTTGAGGACGAAAAATCGAATTGACTGCACATAAAATAATCCGAATCTAGCATTTCAAAATTCAGTTTTGACAAACTTTCGAAATTCGGGATATTTAAAATGTTTGAACATTTCAAAATTCGGACACAGAAATTTAATAATTTGAAAATTGGTACTTTTTGAATTTTCAATTCGCGAATCGAAAAATCCAAACATCGAAATTAAAAATTCCTACCCAGAAACTTGAAATTCTCAAGAAGTGAAAAATCCAAAAACGTCAAGTGTAAAGCGCTTAAAATTTCAGGATTAAAAAGTTTAATAAAGAAAAAATCCAAAAAATGTTCAAAGAACCTCAAATTTAACAAATTCAAAATGTGCAAACTCAAAAATGAATATCATCGAATTCAAATGAAAATTTCTAATCATTTTGAAAATTCTCGGAACGAAAAATTCGAAACTTCCCAAAATCAAAAATAAATTCCACTCAATATAAAATTACGAACTATAGTGCGCATTTCAGGAACAGCGTGATGTTCAATATAAATTTCCGGTCATTTTTGAATATACTCTCGTGCCAACTAATCTAATATAATTATTAATTCAATCAAAAATTCTTGTAATTTTTCAGATCGACATTCCCACACTTTTTCTCTCCTCAACCCAACGCCAATTCGGTCTTTGTCGGAAGTGCGCAGGTTGCACAGATCCGCTGACGACAGCGTTCAACTTATGTCCTCCGAATAAAAAAACAAATGAGGGTTGTTCACTAATAAAATTTCTCATAGTTAAATGGCGCAGAAATCACAAAAAACTCTCGAAAATCGAATAATCTAGAAATTCGAATCTCAATTTCTCAAAACAAAGTCGTGACCAGACACATTCGGAGTCATCAAAATCACCCAGATTTGAACTTGAAATGATTTGACGTCAAATTTCATCCCTCCTCAAACATTTCAATCATCAGCACATAAAAATTTTCCAACAAAAAATGATACGGACGTCTAAAATTTAACATCTACAAATTTCGGAATTTTTCAATTTTTGGATTAATCTTTTTCATGTTTTACGTTTATAAATTCTTCATGAATTTCCGAAAAAATTATGAAATTTCCCAAGTTTCGGAATAAAAATGATGAATTTGAATGTTTTAACTCAAGGCTCAGAATTTCTGAATTATTTTTCACTTAATCATGATTGTAACTTGTTTTGAAATTTCAACTCCAAAATTTGAATATTGATTTAATCCCGCCCCCCCCTCGCTTTAAAAAAAAATAAGGTATTTTAATCTGGTTACGGCGCTGTCTCAAAATATAATAAAAATTCATCTCATTTAAATTATTGATCAATTAGTCATCAATAATAAAAAATAAAAAAACTCGAAAAATTAAAATTTCGTCTAGAAACTACAAAAGATGATTTTTAAAAATTAATTTACAAAAAAAAAGGAATTCCATGCAATCAATTGAATTTTCCGAAACGAAAATCAAGAATGCCAAAAAAATGACTTTATTGATGGAATATCGAGTTTGTTGTGATATTTTGTGAATAATACGCAGGGATCGAAAATTATTTGCTTGTTCTGTCCGAAACGTACGTCGCATTGCCTGTCTTTCGTACAGTTTTTTACGTGTAAATATCTGAATAGCTTTACGTAGAAAAATTAGGGAACGTACGTGAATGCTTTAATTTTCAAAAGGGAGGTTTTTGGAAGACGCTAGTCCTTGAAAGTTTATACATAAATATATATATATATATTTACGAGGTACTCAGGCATTTTGTGATGTTAGAGAACGATAATGAAAATTAGGGTTGTGAGGAAAAATGCTGGAATTTTCCGAGAAAATTACGCGTTTCGTCTTTTCCGAATTGCGACAGAATATTTTTCTGGACAATCTTCTGATCGTAGCAACAACTTTTAAAAGTTTCGTATATATGGTGAATAAGTTGAAGAGTTTCTATGAGAAACAATGAGGAATTACGGAAAATTTCATTCGTTTTTTAATAGTTGAGAAAACTAAATTTCCAAAATATGTTTGCGTTTAGAAAAAATTATAATAATGCAATTTAAAACTGCATTTATAAATTTCAAATTTTAGAACTTTCATTTCTGTTCTTTATAGATACATTTTTATTTTTATTCAGAAATTTTCGAATTTCAGAATTTTACGATTCCGAAACTCTAATATATCAATTTTTGAATTTTAACAATGTTTGAATCGAAAATTCCAAGTCTTGAATTCTTTGAAATTTCAACTTTTCAGAACAATAGTTGAGACAGTTCAAATTCGAAAATTTTGATAGGTAATTTGCGAATTTTTCAATTCCCAAATTTCCGAATACGAATTTTCAAAACTTCGAGTTTGTAATTTATCAAAAGATTAAAAATTTTCAACTCTTTCATTTCGAAACTCAAAATTTCAAAATTTCTGATCTTTGAATCGTCAAGTTCTCGATTTCAAAAATTTCCGCATCCAAATTTTCGAGTCAACAAATCTCGAAATTTTGAATTTCCATTTTCGAAACTGAAAAGTTCAAGTTCTTCACTTTTCAGATTTCAAAGTTCCTAAATTTGTCATACACAGAATACATTTCGAAATTTCATAATTTGCATTCTCAAATTTGAATATTCCATTCATTTACAAAATTTTCGTAGATAATAATATTTTCTCAATTTTTCAAAAAACACGCAAGTTCCGAACAAATAAAAAACCACTATCAAGTAAAACTAGTAGTTTTAACTAGCTAACACCAAAAATTGTGGTTACATCGACTCGAAAACAATACACGTAAATTTCCCATTCTCGTAATTATTTCTTCATACGCACATTTAAATATAACTATCGATAATTTTCGTTTTTCATACTAAGAATTTCACAAAAATGCACAAAATACCCTGATTTTTTTTTTTTTTTTTTTTTTTTCAAATTTTGATGTATCTTGCCAACTACTCGTCATGACGAATCAAAAATTTGAAAAATAAGTTTAGCGATCGAGAATTGATAAACGTTACTATTTAATATACGCTGTAAATAAACTTTGAAAAATGTGTAAATTCAAGAGTAGACCCAAAAATAGTTGTTCTAGAACCGAAATTCCAAGGCGTGTTCGCACCATTAAAATGCAGATTCAATAATGCGATTTTTCGTAAATATTACGATAAAAAATTGAAAATAAAATATGTATCTGGGAAGTTGCGAACGCGCTTTTAGATTGAGGGGAAAATTTAAAATATGACGGATAGAAGACTTAAGGGATGAATCCAATTAAAATTGAGCGGTATTTAGGCCTTATCGTTTCCTATACATTCTACACAGAGCAATACCGCGTGCGAAAAATGGAAAAGTTCATGTACATATATAACATTACAATTACATATGGCCTATGCGTGAGAATGTGCACTGCACTGAGAGAAAAACTTTTTTTAATACAATACATAAATTATTCGGATTTGAAAATAATGTATTGAAAATTTGACAAGATTTTAGTTAAAACATGAAAATTATTTTTCACTCAGTGTATGCATTAATCCAAAAATTGCGCACGAATTTCTTGAAAAATTGTACTCAACAGGGTGCTCACGCAAAAATTTCCAACTGTAAAATCAAAGAAAACAAATTGTTACATGTTCTTAATAATATGTTTCATAATTTTTGTTTTCGTTTAATATTGTGTTTTTCTGGAATTCGGTGCATTGTACTCATCTTTAAGCGAGTGAACAAAAAACAATCCTGGAAAATTCTACTTAAAAACGAAAATACAACATTCTCGAAAAACTATATTATGGAAATGGTTCATTCATTTTCACTATTCCGCAATCCAAAATCATAAATTGTGATCAGTTTCAATTAAAAAAAAAAGTTTCGTACTTAGTTCAATTTCAAAATTCCAAGTTCTAGATTCGAGAATTTTCGAATCATTTTTATACCGTAAATGTACTCAACTTATAATCAATTAAAAAAAAATATATATATACTATTTTTCTATTTCTCAATCAACAACAAAAAAGGCAAAAAAAAACACAATCTTAAAGAATGGAAATATATTTTATTCAATGGACCACTTACACAATGAAGGGGAATTTGCAAGACGTTGCAACAATCATAAAAAAAACCATTGTCACACGTTCAGCCAAAAAATCACCACCACAACTCATTCTTCAGCGAAAAATTACCATTACGTTTTTTCATGATTCGGAAATTGTCTCCTTAAAAAATAGCCTATCAGGAAAAGTGATATAAATAGAACGATCCAAACACAGAAATCCCTTTTTCAGTTTAATGAAAGTTCGCGTTGCTCTGACTTTCAAAAAGTTGGAACATTTTCAAAATCGACGTCGACTCGGTCCATTACTAACGACGATTTTTGCAAAGTCGAAGGTAACGCTTCTTGTCGCTGTTTCTTCAGTACAAAGATTCCGCGTTTGAAGAACGGGGTTTCTTTATTTTCTCTAGGTTCTTGATGACCAGGTCGTGTAGCGAACAGTAGCGGTTGCGGATTTCGCAAATGACCAGCCACAAGCTGACGTACTCTTTTTCGTCCAGTTCGGCGATGGCTCGTCGATAGTCCATGATGTGGGGGTACTTGGCGACTTTGCTTATGATTTTTCCCCTCGACATGAAATACCTGCGAGAAAAGATTTAACTTTAATTAAACTAAGACAAAAAACATTCTCATAAAAATAAATACATGACATACAAAAAAAGAAATGAATTCAGTTTAGTCTCTCCAATTTATTTAATTATGTGCTAGCCACAAAATGAAAACATTTGGAAATATAGGAAGTAAAAAAATAATTTTACTTCCTAAAAATTTGCTTGCAAAATTCACCTCGAGAATTGATCAAAAAATGTAGCAGCTTCACTTTCCACTGCTTGGACTTCGGCCAGCGTGTCCTCTTGGATAGAAACTCCAAAATTATTTCCGTCCTCAATTTTGGGAATCATGAACGAGATCCACATTTTCAACTGCAATAAAAAATCGAAATTATCAAACTAAAAATTCAAATTCCAGTGCAAACCACTAAAAATTCTGCAAATCTTTAAAAATCCAGAACTTTATAATGGCAGACAATGAAAAATTAATTAAAAATTAAAAAAATTAAAATCTATTTTTTCAAAATAAAAAACCTCGAATTAAAATACAAATCACGCAACATTTCTGGCATCTCCAAAATACAGTAAAAACTTTACAATAGTAATAACCACCAATGCAAATTTTTCAACTACAAAAAATTTTTAACTACAAATACAATTTCTTAGTCACGCAAAAATTCCATTTTCCAATTCTAACAAGAGGAAAAAACCTACGAGGTTGGAATCTTCTAGAAGTTGCCTTATGTAAGGTTTGACTATTTTGATGATTCCACATAGATGATCGTTGCATGGAATGGGCCCGCTGGGCAGGATCATGACCTTGGTGCCTGCAGCTTCGTCCAGGTTGTTCTCCACTTTGGCTTTCTTTGTAGGTGGCCCATCTTCACCCAAATGGTTGAGGATCACTGGGTCAGGAATTGGGATGTTCAACTTTTGGTGGACTTCACCCAAGTCTTTGCCGCTGAAATTTGGCGTTTCCAAAAGTTCATTGAGTTCGACGATTTTTGCAGGGAAACCTTTTAAAATGAGTGCTTCGGCCTGGGGAAAATAGTTTTTACAATTACTTTCATGTTTTATTATTATATTGATAGGAAAATTTAATGAATGTTTTGTATGTGTAAAATTGCATCCTATTTTTTTCAAAAATAAGAAGATGAAAAAATATTCATCGACTTTTTTTATTTTTGAAATGCTTTTTTTATAAATATATTCCATTTTGTAAAGGGATGATTATTTTTTGAATTAAAAACTTTCAGGTAAAAAAATGTTTGATTATGAAAAAAATTGCTGAAAATTTTATTCACTGATGTATCATTCATCATGAATTTTCGAATCTGAAAATTTGTTTGTGTGAAAAATCACATTTCTCACCTTTGTTTTCAAAGAATCTTTATACTCCTGAACCTGTGAAAAAGAAAAAAAAAACATAAGAATAAAAAACAGGCAAAATTTTCAGAATAATTGACTAAAAAATGTCTAGTATAGAAGAATTGAAAAATTGTAAGCATTTCATGTGAATGAACGGACATAATTTTAGGAATGCTTAAAAAATAAATTTCTACAATATTATGAGTTTCCAAAAATTGAAAAATTGGTCGAATTTGAAATATTCATAATAATGCACATTTGAGTGTTCAAAAAATGGGTAATAAATTCTAAAAACGTCCAGAATTGCACAAAATCAATTAAATTATCCAAAAATACGAAACAAGAAAAACATTGGACATTTATAATTCTCAAATTGCGCGTATTTTGAAATTCCTATAGAAATCAAAAAAACTTAGACTGTGGCAACACCCAAAAAAATATGAACAAAAACTGCAAATATAAACAACGATTATTTATGAATTGTTTACATGTTTCAAACAAAAACATAAACAAAATCGTTCGATCTAACTTGCATACGTTTTCGTACTTCAAACTTGAAAAAAACAAACATAAAACCCTCAAATTTCTTTATTAACGTTCCAAACTAATGACAATTATCAATATTCATTCACTCGTCCTTGACATTTATCAGAACATCGCAAAAACTCATCCTAACACTCATTTTTCCAAAAATCCCAGCGTCGCTCAAAAAGCAAGCTCCAAAAAATCGTTCTACAGCCAAATCAAAAGCTTCTTTCGTCGTGACACGTCAAAATTTTCACCCAAAACTTCCTTTCAAAAAAAGTGACGCTTTCACTGTAACGACAATTTTGAGGTTATGAATCATATGTATGTCAGAAACAAAAGCACATAATTTTCAACCTGAACATTGGCATTTCCCCCGAAACAAAAATTAAATGTGTCAGTCGAGTTGTTGACAGTGGAAACGATATTTTTCATTGTTTTTCGTTAAAGCATTGTTGCAAAAAATTGCAAGTTTTGGAAATTCCGACATAACCGGTCGATGAAAACACTAACCTAACTTTGGACAATTTTTGAGATATTTTTTGGGAATCGAGTTGTGAAGAGTTGAGTTGAGAGTGACATTTTTGAGGGATTTTCCGGAGATTTTGATGGGAGAAATTACCTTTTTTGCGGTCGTGTCGCCCATTATATTTTCTTTGGAAAATGACAAAAAATGATGTCTGTGTGACAGTTTGGCGAAACGTGCAAATTTTCAGGTTGCAACTTACGTTACGGGCGCGCGGACGTGACCACCGAAGTCATGCGCGTAAAGAAAAAAAAATATCAATATATTTTATTATTGATTGAGCGGATGTTTACTCTGCTCAATAATGATTAGTTTTTAACAACAGCAACAAAAAACAATTAGTTAGGACACTCAGGATAAAAAATCGTGTTTTTTGTTTTGATTTCCACCGTATTGGAGAAAGGCGGGAAAGTTTGAAATTTGAAAGGAATACAGTGGCGTAGGGAAGAAAAATTTGTTAACTTTGCCAGTCTTTAGGGTCGTAGTATACGTTAAATGATAGTAATTAGTGAAACATATGCTTAAAAGAAATCTGGAAAAAACACCGAAAACATCGAAAAATTGCAATAAATCAAAAAATGATGATTTTGTTAGAATTTTTTGAATTTTTCATAATTATTAATAAACATCAATTTCAATGAATGAAAACAATTAGAATCCAATTGATCGAATTCTCAATTCTTTGAAGAATTTCAGACAGTTTTTTTTTTTCGTAAATTTTCAATAATTCGAAAATAATTTCCAATCAGTGAATGACGCTCGAAAAAACATAACATGTTCTTGCCTGTGTGGACCGAAAACTGACCCCAATGACATCAAATCATCTTCTTCAATCATCAAACTAGAAAAACGTCCGTGGCTCTCGATCGACAAGAAAAAGACGATCGGTCATTTAAAAGAAGACGAAAGGC
Organism: Platygaster equestris; assembly: GCA_030522785.1. Taxonomy (NCBI): domain Eukaryota; kingdom Metazoa; phylum Arthropoda; class Insecta; order Hymenoptera; family Platygastridae; genus Platygaster; species Platygaster equestris. The sequence continues at coordinate 33,033 of JAPYZK010000612.1, forward strand.
CACTCAGAGTAATTAATGTTCTTACCGGAACTGAAATTGTATTACCGGTTCGTACTTTTCGAATCCAGTTATCAAATTTTCAGTAAAGTACAGTAAACTCTAATCAGTGACTATCTCTAATTCCATCCAAATCCAAAAATCCACAAGATCTTTATAACTTTCCGATGATTATCAGCCATTTTTTGAATCAGGTTTCTGAAAAAGATACGATCGAAGTCATTCAACGACGCGCTCTAAAGTACAATTCCAAGGCTTTATTTTACACGTGGAAATTCGAAGGAAAACCTGTAGATTCGTCAAAAACTCTGACGGAAAACGGAATTCCGGACGAACGTGAACGTTACCGAATTTGCGGATTACCGGAAGATTTTTACATCCCGAGTCTTCTGTGCTACTATAATGATGATATTGATGATATTGAACAAAAAAATGATTGATCAGTCTACATTTTTCATTTATTCATTTGTTTCGATAATTTGTATGGAAACTCATTGTTTTATGCATTGAACACGTATAAAAGTTCTACATTATACGATGTTGACATGCATATCAAGTATATTTTTATGTATGGGGCTACTTTTTTGGGGGTGGTTTTGGTGGTCCTGGTGGTTTGGACGGTTTCTCAGGCGCAGGATACCCTGGAACTGGAGGCACTGAAGGGCTCAATGTTTCTATTTTCGCCTGAAACAGTTTTACGCAAATTCCACGATAACATAATCAATGAGTTCGACATAAAAAACAAAACTCGAAAAATGATGAAATTCAAGATTTTTATAAGTTCGAAAATGAATTTAATAAGGAATTCAGAAATGAGAAATTTTGATTGAAAACCAAAAAAATAATGTTTTTTCCATTGTTACGGTATTTTCCCGAGTCAGCTGAGAGCGACGAAATTTCGACGCAAAAACTTCAATTTCAGAGCGTTTTTCGAAGGAAATAAATTAAATTTGCATTAAGTTTTCAATCGTTTTTTGCTGAATTGGCAAAATTTGAGTTCCAAACATTTGAAAACTCTGAGTTTCTCAGAAATTTTTGAAATTCAAAATTTTTTCGGAATTTAAAACTATCGGGTTTCCTGAGAGATTAAAAATAATATGTTGGAGTTTTTTCGAAAAATTTGAGAATTGTTAGATTTTAGAAACATTCGTGAATTTTAAGTCTTTTCCAATGAAAAAATTCCAAGTTTTACGGAAATTCGAAAATGTGTAGTTCTAAAATAGATTGAGAATTTTGAGGTTTTTATAAAAATTTGAATATTTTGGGTTTTTCGAAAAATTTGACATTTAGAGTTTTATCAAAATTTGGAACATTGTTAGTTTTCGGAAACAATCGAAAATGTCAATTTCTTTTTATTGCGAAAAATTGACGTTTTCCACAAAAATCGGAAAATTTTGAGTTTTAAAAAAATGTTGAGAATTTGAGTTTCTTAAAAAATTCAAGTTTTTCGGAAATTCGTAACATTTTGCATCCTTTTAAAAATATGAATGAAATCCTAAGTTTTTCGAAAGATTTTCAAATTGCATGTTTTCATTTTAATTTCAAAAATTGTACTTTTTTTGAAACATTCGAAAATTTTGAATTTTCAGAAAATTACACGAATTCTACATTTTTTTGGAATTTATTGAGTTCGAAATTCTGAATACCTCGAGTTGCTCGAAAAATTCAAAAAATCTGAGTTTTTCAAAAGATTTGGAAAGTTAATCAAATTTTTTCAAACAATTAAAAATTTGAATTTGTTTGAGAAATTGCTCGTCACCCCAAAAAGAGCGACGAGAAAACGTCGCCGAATTCCCCAAAAGGTTCTTCATTTCTCACATAAGACACCTCACACAACCTTCTAAGTCTCAGGAAAACATTTCAAGAAACTTACAAGCTCCTATAAAGTGCCCTATAAGAAATAAACAATGCCCATTTACAAATTAAACCCGTTCCAACCGAATTACCTTGGCATGAATCGCAACAACCCCATCAGTAGCATTCCTAGGAACCTCAACCTCAGCCACCCCGTCCGTCCCAACCTCAATCGTCACCCCAGTGCAACCCCCGTCCACCACCCTCCCGGAAATGACGTCACAGTACCTCCCGCTGGGCAAACCAGTGGTCAAATTCCGTTTCAAGTCCTCACTTCCGGCATTGAAGGCAACGAACCCCAAGGAACCCCGAGAAAACGCAATCTGCCCTTTTTCCCCCGACCACCAGTTCCCCAATTCCCTTCCTTTCACGATGTTCCGAAATTCCACCATGTTGGAAATTTCGCTCCAACGGTGCTCGCAAACCCAGCCATTCGTGCAGCTTCCGTTGGAAGCGATGCTGGGAGACACGATGTCTCCGTCGGCATCCGCTGGGGGACCCTGACTTGGGTCGCTGAAGTCGAAGGAGCTCATGACTCGGGGTTTTCCGTAGGGGTAGGCGAGCATGAAGGCTACACCCATCTAAAAGTGGAATTTGATGACGAAACCAATTTTCAAAGGGAATTTAAATCCTACCTTGTACACCTTCGGGTCTTTGTGGGTCAAAATGGAAGTCCCCCCGGCTCCATGACCCCTCTGGTTATCGTGGTTGTCCACCATGACCAACGCGTCCGTGGAATTCAGAAGCCCCCAAGCTTCCGGTTCGCCCCAGGTGCTCAGTCTCCTCAGATCGCCTTGGCCCCGGAACATGTAGCCTAAGACAATCCCGAACTGGAACTCTATCACGGCTCCGATGTCCGTGTACTCGAACTTGCTCACCGCTTCCCCCCCGATGTCGATGACCTCTTGGAAGATGTAAGGTCGGGAGTTCGGAGGGAAGCCGTGGTCCGTGCTGAGGTTCTTCAGGTTTCTGTATATCACTTCTAAATCGCTGGGGTACATGTGTTTGGCGCCGTCGATGCTGTGGAAGAAAGGTTGAAGGGACCTCTCGGTGTTTTCCAGTAAATTTGGATTTCCGTCCATTTTTGGACTCACCGGAAACCAGCTACGCCATAGTCGACAGCTTTGTTCAGGAAGTCAACTATGGCTTTTCGGACCCAAGGTCTGGACTGGTCAAGGTCATGGAGACCGCTCAGTTCGCAAACTCGCACTTCTGTGGCGTTTTGGTAGTTGTTGATGGAACAGGTTTGGTGGAAGTGTCTGGGACCGTAAGGTACTCCAGGATACCGTCGGTTTTGGGTGTTCGCGCGGGTACCATCGGTACCAATAGCTGGGGATGCGTCGCCTGACATGTGGTTGAAGACGGCGTCGACGTAGGTTCTCACGCCGACTTTGTTACACCTTGGAAGATGGGGATGTATTTTTGGGAGGGAAAGGCAAGGGGAGATTCACTCTGGGACTAAACTTGGGAGTCATGATTTCAGTGACTCCCATGATGGGAGACACGGGCACGGCCGTACCTAGGTTTTGAGGGGCCTGGGGACAAGATTTTAGCCGGAGTTCCTCAATTAAAGGTCGAAATGAATAATACATTGGAATTTAAACTTTTCGGAAACATAAGGAGTCCTGCAAATATTGGAATATATAAGTTTTAAGATTTTCAAAATACGAAATCATTGAGTTTTGACATTTTTGCAGGTCGTTCAAGGTTTTGAAGTAAGGTCTAGAAATTTTACGATTTTTCAAGTTTGTACATATTTTGAAGTTTTTAAGTCTAGAAATATAGAAATTTTGGAAACTTTAGAACTTTCAAGTTTTTAAATGATGTTCTGGAATTTATAAAGTTTCGGAATTTTGATTTTCCAAGAATTCTGAAGTTCTGAAGTTTTGGAAGTTTCGGAAATTTTATAAGTTTTTAGAATGTTGGAATTATTTGAATTTGTTGAGAATGTTCGAAAAGTTCGAAAGTTTAGAATTTTCAGGATTGAACTTTATTGGGTTTTGATATTTTTACAGTTCTGGATATTTCGCAAGTTTTGAAGTGATTGATTTATTTTGAAGTTCTAAAGCCAATAAATTTCGAAATTTCAAGATTTCGAAGTTTATAATTTTTGGAACCTTCGAAATTTTCGAAATTTTCAAATTCCGAATAATTATGGAGTTCTGAAGTTTCGGAAGTTTCGGAAATTTTGGAAGTTATCAAAATGTCGGAATTTTGAAGATTTTGAGAATTTCCATGAACTTGGAAGTTTTCAAGAATTTTGAAGATGAAAAATTATTATTGATTTATTGATTATTAAAACCACCCCCACCCCCCCCCCCCCCTCCCCCAGTAATTTGCCCCTCGGGGAAAGTTTTTTTTGGTACTAGATAATTGGGAAATTACCTTTTGGTCATGTCCAGGAAATCTGCTGGGCTACCTGACCTGGTTTTGATTTTATACGAGATCGGTTGGTAGCGCTCGAACCATGGTCTATTCGGCATCATCAAATTTTCGTTTATTGGCGAAACCTTTGCAGGAAAATCGAGGAGTCTTAGAATTCAGAGTTTGAAATGTGAATCGATGAATGTATTCTACCTGCACTCCAGCGTATCCTTTCGGACCGAGAAACTTTTCGCATTCTTCGGCGATGTCTTTGAATTTCCATTCGAACAGATGGACCATCGTGGTTCTGTTGTCGACATAGTGCGGATCTTTTTGTGCACGAACGCAGTACAAAAATGCGAACACTGTTACTGGCAACTTCATTTTCCTCGTCTGTCGAAAAATTCTTCTCTTCCTTCGTTTTATGCGTCGCTTGGGCAAATAGTTCGTCGAGTGCACTTGCGAAATGTGTTTTTCTATTATTGATACTTGCCGGTAATGATGATTGGTGCGCGGAAATGCACACTTTGGATGAATTACGGGAAATGTTGCTTCTTATCTTTTGTCGTAGGAGGGAAGAGAAAAATTGCGAGTTGGAATTGGAGACGTATATGTTTTTTAACGTTTGTTTATTCATCTATGACTTATCTACACATTTATTCGCATATTTACAAGAGTAAAAATTTGTTGAATGTGATTGCGATGCGTTTTTGGAATGTGCAAATACGGAGTATTTACCTGGTTGTTTTCTGTGGAAAAATTATGGTCAAGTCTGTGTTTTTTGGTGCTAAAAATTATGGTTTGAACTGACGGAACACATTTATCATTTGGTTCCGAACTACGTACTTATAATTTCGATTACAGTGAAATCTAACGAAGCTATTTTTCGATATTATGTTTAAATGCCTTTGAAATGATGATGAAAATGAATACTTTCGAATGTTCCGTAGAATTTGTACCACGAAGAATGATTCTGAAAATTATAGTATGTTTTTTACTTGAGTAGAATTTCTTTTAATGGCGGAATCTCGATATATATTGAAAAATATCGATATCTATCGATATAGATCGATATTTGCTCGTATGATCAAATAATCTGAAAAATTTTATGGGATGGTTTTCATTGTTTTAATTATGTTTCTATAAGGCGATTAATGTGCGTTATCAAATAAGAAGACGACTATTGGGTACAAAATATTACATTTTCGACATTTTTTTACTTTTTTCAAAAATTTCTAATGCAAATACTAAATTTATGAGTCACTAGGTTTTAATACACAATATCATTTTTAGATTATTATCAAAAGGGCTGGATTTTTCACCTTATCAAAATACAAAATATCATTTTTCCACTAACGCAGACTTTCAAGATTCATCGATTTATCTTCGTGTATAAAACATTACAGACGGATTAGTTTTCAAAATATTCGAAATTAATGTCCTAGAAAATAATTTTTCGTAAAATATGTATTATTCTATTACTTGGTAAATTTTCATCATTCTTTATAAAAAATGTTGACACGAACGTTCCAGCCCTTCTTCGAAAAGTACAATAAAAAATTACAATCACGACATTACACTTTCTTATTTTTCTTGGCGATATTTTTATCTTCGCCTAATATACAGTTGCAAGTACATTTGTTGGCATTTTTTTTTATTGCAGAAACTTTCACACCGCGATTTCCTATTTTCTATTTTTGCTGTCTTTCCTAGCAACACATTTGTGAATATTTTTTGCTACCTCACTACGCTTTTTGCACTCTAAACGATTCACAACCAAAAAATGTGGCAGGTTTGCAAAACGTGAAATCCGTTTTCGATTTCGTGGAGATAAAAATCTCGAAAGTATTACGAACACATTTTATAATGAAAATATATTATTCTATTACTTCTTTCGTACAAAGGGACGTGATTTTTCGTGAAGAGGGGAGGGGGGGGGGGGGATGTTGGGGATTTAGGCTTTCCTGTAAGCACATTGACATTTTTCAAAATGTTGTATAATTTTTTATTTTTTATTAAAATTGCTAAACTGGAGTTTCAGCTGGAGTAGTGCCGTTGGCTTTGCGTGGACTCGTGTTTTTCGATCGAATTGTGGCAATCTGGAAAAATTGTCCAGTTTTGGAATCATTTTCCCGAATTCCATATATTTTGATGTTTGAACAAATATTATTTATTACGTGAAAAAAGCCGTTGAAAAATGACGACATGCATGCATTTTATGACAGTGTAAAATTTCGAAACCTTTCATAAAAAACAACCACGAAAAACACAAATTTAACAATAATGGTTTCGAAAAATGGACACGATGTGCAGAATGAATTACCGAAAGCTTTTTGAAAACCTGTTTTTCCTAGATATTTTCGAAAAATTCGCACGATGAAAATAATGTTCAATTACCGAAATTGGATCTCCTGTACATTTCTGAAACTCAGAAGATTCCCAAAAATTTCGACCTTCTAATTTTCCGAAGTATCTTAAGGTCACCTCGTAAGTATTTCAATAACTTTCAAGGTCACCAACTTTTCAGGAAATTTATAGGGTTGTATTACGAGATAAGAAGTGAAGAAAATTACAAGAAATTTGCGTAATCGTCTAAGGTTTTCAGGAATCTCAAGGTTTAGAGTTACGAGGGATATTTTGTGTTGAGCTTGATTTTTCAGTGTTTATTGACGTTTAACACTCACGGTGGTTGTACTTGGGATATGTCGCATGCCGGTGTTGGGTGCTCTTGCCATGTGTGTCTCGATAATGAAGAGATGATGCTTAAAATTTAGTCATTTACGTTCGTCACCTTAATGGAGATACCGCAGTCGTCTTCGTCCACGATCGTCGTTAATCGCGTTGTCTCGTCCGCCATTGGATTCGCGTCTTTTTTCGATGGCTTTTTTGACTTTCCTACGCTGCTTTTTTTTAGAACATAATTTTGACAATATAATTAGCCTAGAAAAAAAGTCTCCTATCTCTTACTTGGGGGTAAGGGGGGGGGGGAGAGGTGAACATTGACGGAAATTAATTTTTTCAACTGGATCCAGAATAACTTGTCAGATGGGGGGAGGGAGGGAGGTAATTGAGAAAATTTAATAAAAAAACCGTAAATATTCGAAATATTTGAAGAGCGCTCTTTCTCAAACCTAGGTTTGGGAAACTACCAACATTCTGGATATTCTGAGGAGATTTTTCAAAACTTCCCTGAAAGTTTCCGAAAAAATAGAGTATTTCGAAAATCTTTCGAGGAATTTTATAAATTCTATTAGGATTTGTAAAATTATTACCAAAATCATGCGTATTTCAACTATGTGAATTTAAACTGTCGAAAAAATCGAGAATTTTGAGAATTTTTTAAAGAACTTTGTGAATTCTATCAGGATCTGAAAAATTACAAAAATTATGCGAATTCTGAATATGTACATTGATATTTGCGAAAAAATGGAGTATTAAAAGTTTTTGTAAGAAAAGTTAAAAATTCTGGGATTTGCAAAATTTCCAAAATTATGCAAATTCCAATTATGTAAATTTAGATTTACGAAAAAATGGAGTAGTCTGAAAAATTTTTGAAGAACTTTATGAATTTTATTGAATTCTAAAAACTACCAATAGTATGCAAATTCTAATAATGTAAATTAAAATTTACGAAAAAACGGACTATTTTACGAATTTTTTGAGAAACTTTATAAATTTAATCAAAATTCAAAAAATTACCTAAATTATGCAAATTCCAATTGTGTTAATTCAAATTTACGAAAAAATGGAGTATTTTTAGAATTTTTTGAGTAACTTGATACATTCTAGGATTTGAAAAATTACCGAAATTATGCAAATTTCAATTATGTAAATTCAAATTCACGAAAAAATGGAGTATTTTATAGATTTTTGGAGGAACTCTATAAATTCTATCAGGATTTTAAAAATTACCAAAATTACTACAATTTCCATATATTTTTCCGAAAAATTCTGGTAACTTACCCAAATCGTAAAATTAATATATATATATATATATTTAAAATTTTTCGAATCTTTCAAACGTCTCAGGATTTTCGCAAATTTTAGGAAAATGATTGGCAGTTCCATAAATTCCTAAATTCCTCGAATATTTTGACGAGTATTTCAATTTGACGAGTATTTCAAGTTTTTCGTAAATCCTCTAAAAATTTTCGGAAACTCGACAATTTTCGGATCCTCGATAATTTTCGTCCCCGAAAATCCTTACACTATTCCAAATATTCCAACTTTTCCGAAAATTCTCTAAAATTCCTCACCCTTTTCTGAACTCTCACCCTCCCACCGCTATTTTTCAACCTAAACGTATCCTTCCAGATTAAACACTTACGCATTCGTTAAGGGTTGCTTCTGTTTTTCGTTGTTCTCGTTAACTTGCTGCCAAATGCCACTCTTGTTGACCTCCTCACTTATATTAATGCTCGTTAAAGGTATCTTCATGATGTTCCCATTCGCGAGCGGTATCTGCAAATTCCCAGCCGGCTCGAAATCCGTAGGTTCGCAATGCTCCTGCGGAAGACATCATTTCCAACAAATAAAACCGCCATTACTCCCCCGCGTTTCATTCAAAAATGGTCTTGTTAATTCGTGTTCGTATATGGAAATCCAAAGTCTATGCCAATTCAGCAGTTACGAACCAAAGCAGTGTGACATTTCATACCAAAGGACAAAGTGAAACGTGCAACCGATGAATTTTTCAAACTGTCAAAAAATGGTCTATGCAACGTCTGAAAATGTGGTGAGTTTTCATTAGTGTACTCTTTGCGAAAAAATGCGTTTTTTTGGGTCGGAGCCACATTGTGCGGGTGCACGGGGCGAAGTCCCGTCGAAAATCAGAATTTACGAGAAAAGTAGTCATTTTATTGAGTTAATATCGATATTTTGTAGTCCATCACCAGGTGTTAGTATTTTTCGAACACGCTCCAGAAACTTACCACATTCTCGAGCTTCTCGAGTGACTTCGTAATTTCCGAAAATGATCGTAAATTCGCCACACAGCGAATAAAAGGCCATGCATCGCGGTCATATGATAAAATATGCAAATCTCGATGCGGTAGCGAGCTACAAATTGCTTCTCGGTCATAACGTCTCGCTGACTCTTCAATTCGTAAACAGGAACGACCCACCTTCATTCTTTTAATCGAACCTTCAACCTCCGTGAATCATGGTCTTTTTTCGCCACTTCAAATGACCTAAACAGTCGTTTTCCCAACGGAAAGTGAATGATCCCAATGACTTGTACATTACTTTTCGGATATTTAAGATGCACGAAGAAAATAGAATGGCTGCATTAAGTATATAAATAGTAATATTCGAGGGTAATCATGAATGTGGTTTATACAACTCTATTTATGGTTGGTAAGACCATACATATGGTTGGTACAACCGTATTATCCATGTTTGGTACGACCATATCCGTGATTGTACAAACCATAAATATGGTAGTCGTAAATGTTAATATTTATATGGTTGAGCCAACTATACTGTTTTCTCCATGTGAAAATATTTGTCGAGACAGGGAGGAAAAAATTTCGATGCATTTCGAAAAAATGGTTTTCTTTCAAAAATTGGGTTTTCGTAGTGAAAGAAGGGTTCAGTCAGGTGCTTCGAAAAATTGACCAATCACATCAAATTTCGCATCAACATTTTTTATTTCCTTGACAATAATTTCGTCTTGTTTCTCATATTAGAAAAATGTTACAAAACATTCTCCGTATTTACATGTATAAAAATGTTCCCAATCCTGTATAAATTGCCAATTGTATTGTCATCGTTTTAAAAGCAAGAAAAAAAATTGCTCCTTCTATTAAAGACTGAGTTGTTCGTTTTTTAGGCTACGTCGTACAAGCTTTTATACACTAGTTGTAGAATAACTTTATACGTATGTACTCTAATACTGATCATTGAAACAATAATGAGTTGTGTCGACATTGGCAAGATTTCGTGAACCTTTTTTGTCGACCTTTGTGTTTATTTATACAGTTATCGTACAAATTGACCGAGTGTTTGATATTTTTGTTCGTGGTGCGGGTGGGAAAGGTTTTTAGGGGGGTTTTTCGGTGTAAAAGGTGCCCTTGGTGGAGTCATTGAGAGTGATTGTGACCACGGGGGGGAAAGTGGGCCCGGAGTCACCGGGCGAGTGTTATTTGCAACAGATGACCCTTAGGATTCGGGTAAATGTGCTAACCTCGCCACTCTCCAGATGCCGGAGCTCGTCGGCGTGCTTTTTGCTCGTTTCCGGCATCACGTCGTCGAGGATTTTCAGCTCCCTTTGGGTGAAGAGAAGGTCCAGGGCTTTCCGGATGCCGATCATCACGACCAACTGGGGAAGGTTGGTTTTATGAGAGATTTTCGGTTTTTTCGGATTTTGTTCGCGTGAAATTGACTTTCACGGGGTTTTTGGGAGAGTGAAAAGAGATTTGATGGAATTTTTGAGTTTGTTGGTTTTTCGGGGGGAATCGTGTTTTTAAAAATTTTGTGAAAATTTGATTTTTGGGGCAATTTTGAATTTTAGGAGAAAGTTGGAGGATTTGTGAATTTGCTGGAATGTGGGAGTTTTGTAGAAATTTTGGGTTTTTTTATACATTTTCAGTTTTTTTTTATGTTTGCGGTTCCATTTGTTGTAGAAAAACAATCCGAGATGATTGAAAATTTGCAAAAAATTATCGAAATACTCAAAAAGTTCGCGAAAAATGCTCGAAACTCTGATTAGAAATTAATTTGTGCAGAATATGGAAATTTGCTGCGATGTGAGATTTTTGTGGAAATATTGGAAATTTTGGGTTTTTTTTACACATTTTTTGAGCATTTTTGATGTTTTTGATTTAATTTTGCGCAGAAAAAAAATAAAATTGCAATTTCATCAAAATATTGACGAAATTGGAATTTCCGTAATCTTTGCGAAAATTAGCTTTTTTTCTTAATATGTTGCAAAATCTTTCATTTTCGTAAAAATCGAAAAATTTTGGCAATCCCAAAACTTTAAAGTTTATATTAAAATTCACAAATTCTTCGATTTCATTCAAAATTTGAAAAATCTAGATTTTTTGTGATTTTTGTGGTCAAATTTTGCATCTTCGAAAATATTTGAATATTCCTGAGATTGAAGAATATTTGAATATTTCTGAATATTTCTGAATATTTTCTGAAATATTTGAATATTTCTGGAATTCGGAAATTTTCAGGACTCGAAAAAAATTAAGAAATCGTCAATTTTTCGTTTTTCTCGCAAAATATTGCGAAATTTCACGTTTCAGCTAAAATTCTCGAAACTTGAAAATCTTCCAAAATTCTTAAAATTCAAAAATTTTGAAAATTATTAGAAAGTATGCAACTTTCACACAATTTTTAAATGTTTCAAATATTTGTAAAATTTCACAAATTTTTCAGATTTTTAAATTGGCAGTTCAAAAACATTTTCCGTATCTCCGCAGAAATTTGCTTTTTTGGCGAATCATTCAAAATTTCAAACTTCAGAAAAAATTCATAAAATTTCCGAACACGTAAAAAGTGTCAAATATCTTCAGAATCTTGAAAAATCCACAAAATTCTTCGAAACTTTCGGAAATTTTCAAATCCTCGCAGAAATCCAAATATTCTTCAAAATTAAAAAATTTCAAAAATTCCCAAAATATTCCAAATTGCTAAATTTCTTGCCAAAACGCGCTTTTTCACAAAATACCAAAAAAAAAAAAAAAAAAAAAAAAAGAAAAAAAAAAAAAAAAAAAAAAAAAAAAAAAAAAAAAAAAAAAAAAAAAAAAAATTATCACACTTCCAAAACTTTGATCCCAGAAAAAAACCCCACTAATAAACCCCCAACCCCCAAAAGTCACGAAATCCCATAAACTCACCATAATAGGGAACAAAATGGACGTCTTGCTGAAAGACTTGATGATCCAAAGACAAGACAAACACGCGAGCTGTATGACCGTGAACAAATGAACCTTCTTCAACGGCACCTGAAAACCAACCAAAAAACCCACTTAAAATCCTCCCCCCAAAAACCTCCATTCTCCACCCCCATATGCCCAACCGTCGTAAAACCTGAGAAAACCGTATTTTCCGATGCTCACCTGTCTTAGGAACATGTAATCCGGCTGATACTTCTGAGGCATGAACATAATCAAAATCCTGTCGAAAAATTGTAGACCTTTGAGGGAAGCGACGCCCATGTAGAGGAAAACTCCGTAAAGCACAGGCATTGGGATGTGGGACAACGTGGGTGTCAGGAGAACGGAGCAACCGATCATCATGAAAATGAGGACGTGAGTGACTCGTTGTTCCCTGACGCCTAAGAATTGCGGTTTTTCGCCCGGGGCTGCGCATTCGGACTCGAGTTTCAGGGAGTTGACGTGGTTTATGGACAAAACCGTGGCTGCGACGAACCAGGGGAGCCCCATGACCGAGCAGATTTGGATCAGGATGGCCAGGACGAAGAGGTCCAGGTGGTAACCGCATCCTTTCTGCGGAGCAGGAATCATCGTGGTGTGTGAGTAATAATCATATCATGACTTCTATCGGAAGTTTACTGTATTTTGATGGCTTGAGTTGAAAGTTAAGTGTGTTCAAGGGACTTGGATTGAAAGTTTACTGTATTTGAAGGAGTTGTATCGAAGGTTAAGTGTATTCTATGGATCTTAAATTGAAGTTGAATGTGTTTTAGAGAGATACGTTTGAACTTGATAGGGTTTTAGGGCTTCAGTCGAGAGTTCAATGTAAATGAAGTACACAAATCAATATTTTACTGTATTTTATGAACTTGCTTCGAGACTTGAATGTGTTTGAAGGATTTACATCCAAAAATAACACGTGGATTATCAATATTCGGATCATTTTTCCGAAACACCTATTTTTATGTTTAAAATAAACGAAATCAATCCAGAATCAAGCCACCTCGAGCGAAAATACATGCCCTCGATTTGGCAGCGTATCGATTAGCCATAAACACCTTTTATCCTGTCCAAATCTCGGGTTTACAGCACTGTTGCTAAAAAAATCCGCTCAAAATGACGAAATATTCACGTCTATAAATTTTCCCCTGCATCACAAGTGTAAAGTTTGGAATCAAAATGAATAATTCGGGCAGATTTGAAAAATTTACTATATTTGCAAACTTTCATAATTTCGAAAAATCCTTGTATGTTCCCAATTTTCGATATTCCAAAATTATCAACATTTTCAAAATGCTTGAAATTTTAATAAACTTCCAGAACTTACAGAATTCTCGATAATTTCGAAAACATCTAAATTCTCAAAATTTTCAACGTTCTCAAAATTCTGAAAATTCTCCACATTTTAGAAATTTCGGAGCAATCGAAGAATACAAAATTCGTAAAACAGGAAATAGTCAAAAATTTCAAAAACTTTCGATATTATTGAATGATCAAAATTTCTCAAATGATCGAAATTTCCAAAATTATAAAATTTTTCAAAATTGCCAGAATTTACAAAATTTTCAACAATTTCGAAGACTTCTAAATTCTTAAAATTTTCAAAATTCTCAAAATTCTGAAAATTCTCCACATTTCAGAAATTTCAGAACAATATAAGTATACAAAATTCGGAAAACATAGAAAATCGTCAAAAATTTCCTAATTTTCCGATATTCTGGAATGATCGATATTTCTCAAATTCTCGAAATTTCCAAAATTATAAAAATTTTCAACATTCTCAAAATCTCAAAATTTCCCCGAGTATCAAGAATTTCTAAAGAATCAAAATATAAAAAATTCTCAAAATGTGGAAAATTCTCAGAAATTGCAAAATTATTCTCGAATAGTTCGAACTTTCGACAAAATTCTCAAATAGTGCGAGAGACTCAAAAATTGTCGCTAATAAAAATGCCGCGCGTAATACGTTCGTTTCTCGGTACCCTGAGTTTGTTCTCCTTTCTGTTGACAATGACAGCCGTGATTTGCTGGTCCATGAAAATCAGAATCGTGCCCAAAAGCGCCGGGAGAACAGCCAAAATCGCGCTCCAGTACGGATTGGACTGGAAAGGCCAAATGAACCAACCACGACCTTCCAAGGTCGGTTTGAACTCGTGGGGGACCTCCAATTTCGGGGTCTTGATGCCCACGAAGAAGTCTATGCACGACATCGATAAAATCGCGATTATCACCGCGAAATCACTGATAACTGCCCTGACCTGGTAAAAAAAGCAAACTGTGTTATAGTTCCCTCAAAAAATGACCAACAGACACTTTTTCGGTGCCTTTTTTCAAACTTGCAAAAAGTTTTGTTCCAGTACCTTGGACGGGAAAAAAAGGCCGTTTTTAAAGTCTTTCAGCGTTATGGAAATGATAAATGTCCCCAGGAACAGAATGCTCGACATGAGAAAAACGTCCGGGACGTACATGTTTCGAGCGCACTCAGTGCCCATCAAAGTGCCATTGACTTTCTGTGAAATGTCGAGAAAGTTGATTCTTTGGTTTTTGGAGAATTTGGGGAACGGGGGGAGGCGAGAACTTACGGGACATTCAGTTTTGTTCAGCCCGGTGTAATTGAAGTAAGGAATCGGATTTATTTTTGGTGGCTTACACCAGCAGTCGAATCCTTTGAAGGGCTCGTCGGGATGAGTGTTTAGGGGGAAACGTTCGCCGATTGTCAAGACGTTTTCGATGGCCTGGAAACATGTTTTCCGGGTCAAAAATTGTTCCCTGAACCTTGGGAGTCCAAAAAACCTTATACTTCGAAGATTCCTGGGAATTTTCCTTTCTTGTGAGGCACTTTGTACAACCTTATAAGTTTCTTGAAATGTTAGAAGGTCGAAAAAACCGTAGAAAGCAGAGGAATGGTTATTTACGGTTTTTCTTGCTTTTTTCGGTAAATCGATTTCGGAAAATATTGAATACTTCAGAATTTGGGGAGAATTCGGAAATTTTGAGGGTTCTGAAATTAATGAAACTTGTGGGTATTTGAAGAATTTCTAAAATTGTGTATATTTCGAAAATATCGAAAATTTCGAAAACTGTGAATATTCCGGATATTCCAAAGATTGTTGATATGATTTCAAAAATTTTTAAAATGGCGAAAACTTCGAAAATTTACAAGATATTTTCGAAAATATGAACAATTATTTTTTAATTTCGTAAAATACGTAAATTTTAAAAAATTCGGAGTTTTTAACGACGTATATATATATGAGAATGAAAAAAAATAGACAATTATGAATACTTTTTCGGGGTTTTTAGAAAGCCTGCCTTGGAAAATACTGAATATTAGAGAATTTGTGGAGAATTAAAAAATGAGGGTTTTTGGAATTATCAAAATTGTGAATATATTTAGAAAATTTTGTAAATTGCGAATATTTCGGAAATTTCGGAAACCATGAATATTTCGAAAATTCCAAAGATTGTTGATATAATTTCAAAAATTTTTTAAATTGCGGAAAAAATTCAAAAATTCACAAGATATTTTCGGAAATATGAACAATTATTTCTAAATTCCGTAAAATTCGTAAGTTTTGAAAAATTTGAAAATTTCAACGATGTATATGAAAATGAAAAAAAAAGAAAATTATGAATACTTCGAAAAAGTTCGAAATTTCGAAAAATCCAAAGTCCTAAAATTCGCGAAAAATTGAGAATTTCGGACGATTAATCCAGTGATTTTTGTAAATTCAACCTACAAAGACGGAATTTCATCGTTTTTCAGTGCCATATTACGACTTTTCCCTTTTATTGATTACATAAAAAATAGTGCATTTTTTACAGTTCCACCGATTTTTTATCGGAACTAACGAATTTTTCGCTTTCAGCTCGATTTTCCAAAATTCAAGCGTTTCTGAAATCGATTTCTCGAAGGAGCCAAAAAAACCGTGAAAAACTAATCATCGGTTTTCTACAGTTTTTTCACTACAGTCATCGAAAAACTCACGAAAATCCCCAAAACTCAGAAATTTATGAAATCTCACTAAAAGCGCTAAAAACTGATCAATTCGACACAAAAAATACCACATTTCCCAACAAAACCAATAAAATTCCCACAAATCCCCCAAAACCGCAAAAATACTGCACAAAAGAAAGCATGAAAAATTTATCGCCTTCATAACCGAGCAAATATTTCACGCGACATTTCCGCAGCAACGGAAATCGATGAACCTATTTTTTCAACATAATTTGGCACATATTCCGATAAAAATGTCAAAGCCCGACCTTGGGTATCTAAAATGTCTTTTTTCGGTCATTACGTACCTTGTATATGAAGATAAAAGCAATGAGCGTAGCGAAATTTTCCTCCGTGAAACGCGTGATGTAGCAGACAAACGCGCTCGCGTCTATGGCCACGAGAACCACCAAGATTATGGCTATCCAGGTCCCGATCCAAAATCGGAAAGACATGTAATTCCAGTCTACATCTCTAAAAAAAAAAATCGGTTCAGAATTTCGGATTAGTTTTCCCATCAGAAACTCAAATTCATATTCAAATCATAAAAACATTTCTCGAACACTTTTATAGACGAATCAAATTTTCCGAAGGGTATCCATAATTTCAGGTTGACCTTGAAATAAAACCTAAATTTTCGCAATGTCAACAAACAAACAAAAAAAATTCAAAAAGATTCGAAAATTCAAAAAAATTCAAAAAGAAACAAGTCGCACTTGCAAAACTCGAAGATGATCGCCTCGAAAACGAGCACGGGCCCGGTGGATCCCAGGATGGTCAACGGCTGGCCGGAAAAGAGGCCGTATCCGATTCCGCACACGAAACCGGAAATGAGGGATTCCATGGCGGCCATGTTCTTCTCCGTGGCCGAGCTGAGGAGGCCGCCGAACGTGATGATCGGCGAGAGGCACGCGAAGTACAGGAAAATAAAGGACGCCACGGATTGCAGTGCCAAAGCGTCTTTGAAGT
Organism: Platygaster equestris; assembly: GCA_030522785.1. Lineage (NCBI taxonomy): Eukaryota > Metazoa > Arthropoda > Insecta > Hymenoptera > Platygastridae > Platygaster > Platygaster equestris. Next base: position 50,100 of record JAPYZK010000612.1, read on the forward strand.
CGGAAAAGTAAAACGGCGCTTTCCGCTTGACGTCGTTGACCAAACCGCCGAAGAGCCGGCCGCTCCTCGACAGCCCGGATTCTTCCCTCAGTTTTTGCTCGTCGTCCTCGTCCTCCTCTTCTTTGTGTTTCTCCTCTTTCGGTCGTTTTCGGATCTCCTACATTGGGGAAAGTGCTTTTTTTTGTATTCTAGGGGCTGGGGTGGTATGGGGGGTTTCATTTTAATTTGTAATTTTTCAAATTTGAAAATCAGTCATTTTTGGGATTTTTTTTCATA